>CM059582.1:107055000-107357500 GCA_030407085.1 Trichopria drosophilae
CCCATGATCAGCACATTTCCATAACGATGAATTGTTCTGAATAGATCAGCCTCGAGGGTTTTAAACATAGGTGCATCAAGAGGCCGATAGACGGTGATTAGCAAGACGGGCGAGGTGGTTTGAAATGATAGTTCGATAAATAGATATTCTGTTTTATGATTAGTATTAGTTTGAGAGAGGTTAGAAGAAAGTATGGTGCAAGCAGTTAGAGTATTATGGATATAAATTACCACTCCGCCTCCAGTTCTGATTTCCCGATCTGCACGATATATTTTATAGGAGTTAAGACTGACCATGTCGTCCGGAATAAGAGGGGATAGCCATGATTCTGCTACGCAAGTGATATGATAGGGATGAGATGAGAAGTATGAGTTTAAATTGGCTATACGACCCGTAGTTTTAAGTGATTGTGCATTAAGATGACATAGACGAAGGTAATTGCAAAATGAACTAGTATGGTAATGTAACGAATTTCTCTTATTTAGATTGACATTGGCGCATACAGTTTTCGGTCGGTTATCTGTACATACATTTTCAGAAATAACATTAGTGCAACCCATTACAGCAATGCTTTCTTGATACGGTTCAGATGGCGTGGTGGACATCGAGATCGGATGCAGCGGTTTCGAGACAGATATGGAGTGCTGGTGTTTGACTGATAGTCATGGGAGAAGATTAAGTAAATCGTCTGGGTTACGAATGACCTGAGCCCGAGATTCGGCTTTATCATCCACTCGTGCAAAGATGGAACCATTTCTATGCCACACGTACTTGATTCCAAGCTCTTTTGCTCTGGCTTTACAAATTTTGAAAATAGTAAAAAGATCTGGAGGAAGCCATTCATTTATATGTAGCAGATGTTCTGGGCGATCGGAGAATATTTCAGAACTAAGTATTTTCCCTTTACGCTTAACATTTGCAAGGAAAGAGTCTCGAACAGACACTTTATCAAACATGACTCTAATAGTCTTGGGAGCTGAATTGGTATTTCTTATTCTGGATTGCATACGTGTGGCTTCAGAAATATCCTCTGTAGACAAATTAACCACGACAAAAGCTGCAAGTTTTACGATATCGTCATTGAGTGATTCTCCCTCAGGAAGACCAGAAATTAGGAGGACATTTCGATCTTGGGATACTTCTATACGTCGGAGACGATCGTTAAGAAGATCGACATCGTTCCTCAGAATTTTATTTTCAGCTTCTAATGCGGTACAACGCTCAACAAGTACATTGTGACTAGTTTTTATTTCTTGCAGTCCTTCATGCAAATCGGATGATAGTAATGTAAATTGGGTAGAGAGGTTTGATATGTCCTTATCTTGCTTAGATGTACGTTCCAGAAAGTCTGAGTTTAATTTGGCAATTGCAGCAAGTATCGAATCCGCATTGGAAATAGATTGGGGTTGCTTAGTAGTACCCGAATCAGTTTGCACCGATAACTGAGATGACGTGGATGAATTTGATAACCACCGAGTGCGACCTGATTGGAGAGGCGAATTTTCATTTGCTAGCGAAAGGCAGAATGTGCAAACACTAATGATAGTACCGGATTGACCGTACCGTACTTTCTTAAATGTAGTGCATTTCGGGTGAAAGGGTTTTTTGTACTTATCGCAGAAGGTTGGATTTTTCACGTCTTTTTTACAAAGACCAGCACAAATGTATGCGTTACTGGACATATTGATAAATGCCTACTATAGAAATGCAGTATTTATAATTGCAATTAATAATTTTACTATTAAAATTTAATAGCATGAAAATCGTACGTGTGGATCAGCAAGTGACGTGTAGAAGCTTGCTTAGCACGGCTTACAACGTGCAGACTAAATTATTGCATCGAGTGTGAACTGGTACGTATATCCCCACTACCGCATATAAGCCCTGAGTATAGAGTGTTGAAGGACGGATATCAGGACGGATATCAGGATGGAGGGGAGAGATATGTATTCCGCACTTACTCAGTATACGAAACTGAAGATACCGATCGCCGCTATGTCACTCTTGTTTACAGTAGAGGAGCATGAGGGGAGAGGTGCAATCCTTGTTGTGATTCCTATTGTTGCTTGCCAAAATTTGTTTTCATACATGCAGATTGAAACGTTGCAAAAATATACACGGCTAATCTTGAATTCGTAATTGATGGGTAAATGACCAGCAGAAGTACGCATGCGTCGATAGACTCGTGAAAATATGCCTCAGTACGTCAACGGAAAATTGAATAAATTTTTATAAAACCCGCACAGCAGCTCTTTAAGTAACCTTTAAGTAAACACGTTAATAGGCGTGAAAAACAAGTATTTATTAGTAATAATCCAAGAAAACTGAGAAGTGTCAAAATGTGCTTCTTCTCGACTCACCGTTCATAGACGAATCTGTGATTATTTTTAATTTTAAAACCTAGAACTTTTTATTATTTGCAAATATATATATTATTTTAAAACATCACTTTAAAATAAAAGGTTTATTCATTTAAATGAATTTTATATTATAATTGATTTAAATTTAAATTATGCAGTCGTGTATTGTTTTCCAGTTCTTTGTTTTGGTTCTTGGAAAGACTAGTTGTGAAGTCTTTATGTAAATTGAGTAAGACTTTAATATAATTAAATTGAAATATTAAATTTTTAGAACGAAATAATTAATATTTCGTAGATTACCGCAGGTGGCGCTGTACAATACAGTTCAAAAATTTTGTTGCTATATTTTTTCTCCAATTTTTTTGGATTTACTATTATTTTAGGGGAAATATTATATTGTCGAGTAGTTTTTCGATTTCTCCTTCTCAAGAAATATAAAATCTCCATTCTACGTTTTGTGATACCTGGATTTCTGTGAATAACCATTGAACCGTGTTCCTAACCTCTCCGGTGCTTATTAATGGTTGCTGTAGTGCCTAATTTATCATAATGGACAACTTATGTTCAATCTGTGGCACGTCGAAAGATATATGGTCTTGTGACATGTGCTCCAAGAAGTTTTGCAAAGAATGTGAGGGTATTTCTGCTACCGAGATTCGTTGCCTAGTTTTAAGCAAACGAGTTCTGCGCTTCCATTGTTCGAATTTTAGTAAAGCAGCAGTTAAGGAGCTTCCAAATTTGCACAAAAAGGTTTCTCACCTCGAAGATATGGTAAAAGGGTTAACAGAATCTGATCAGAAGGCAGCTAATGACGATATCACGCTTGCATCTATTTCAAAGCAGTTACAGGTTATTCGTTCTGAAATTAGTGTAAATACAGAAGCTGTTAGAGAATTGTCCAAACTACAGGACAAAGTTCAGAATATTCATGATAAAGTTGTTGCTGTTGAGAACATTTCTATTCCCGAGTTGAAAAACGAATTGTCTACCACGAACTCCCAGCACATCGAAATTAATAGAAAGCTAGACGAACGTGTGTCAAAGGTTGAGACACAACATAGTAACGTCGCGGTCGGTGACGAGAACTATGGAACTTTCTCTGTCTTGAGAGAACAGAGAGAAATGGCCCGCAGAAGTAAAAATATTATAGTTTATAAAATACCTGAAAACTTTTAGTTGTTTTTGTTAGATGATTTTACGAGGATTTCGCAAATATTGACATCGTTGAATGTTACCCCTAGTTACGTAAGGAGACTTGGCAAGCAAAGAGTGATAAAATCCGTCCCCTATTGGTTTCATTAAAAGATAATAGTGAGGCTAACAAAATATTGAAAAATTGGTCTAATTTACCTACCGAATTTTCGTACTCCGCTGATCGAACTATTGCTCAGCGAGCTGAATATATGAAACTGAAACAATCTGTTGCTCAATCGAACAGTGAAGATCCATCACAACAAAAGATTGTCAAATATCTTGATGGGATACCAACGATCGTTAATAGTCGTAAACCTACCAATATCGAGCCTAGGAACCAGGGAAACTCATAAATGAATCAACGTCAAATCTTAATTTAATTTTATATTACCAAAATGTTAATGGTTTACGCACCAAACTTGGTACAATTAGCAAAAATAGCGGAAGGCTGACATTATATTGTTAACCGAAACTTATCTGCATCCTGGCATAATGGATTCAGAACTTGAATTTGTGGGTTATTCGATTCTTCGAAGAGATAGGGAGAGTGTCTCCGGTAGGAAAGAATACGGAGGAGGAGTTCTTATCGCGTTCAGACCTGATCTTCCAGTCTTTGAATGTGAAAATCTCATTCACGATATTGAACATCTGTTTATCACTATTAACCTATACCATACCAAATTCATAATAGGATTAACCTACATTCCTCCACGTTCACCTCTCGACGTCTACTCCGATCACATAGCAAACATCGAACATCTTATGAATGGGAAGATGGACCATTCTCTTCTTCTTTTCGGAGACTATAATTTACCGCAAGTGAAATGGAGTTCTTCACCTCCTTCATACTCTACGAGTTATGCTGACGTATTTACACGTAATAGCTCCATACGCTTTGGTGAATTTACTTTATACCAGGATCTAAGGCAATATTTTCCAGTGCATCCGTTAAAAGGATATACGTTGGACTTAGCATTCAGCTCAGTAACATTGGATGTAATTTACTCTACAGATGAACTTGTGCCACCAGACATACATCACCCTGCTGTCTATTTTGGACTTAAGTTGCCTAAGATCCAATCAACACCTTTTATCTCAACTCAGTGGAACTTCCAGCGTGCGGATATCGAAGGGTTAACCAATTATGTCGGTTCGGTTGAATGGGACAGCGTATTAGCTAGTGCGAATTTGGATATTAATCTTTCAAACTTTTACGATATCTTGTATAGTGCAATCAACAGTTTCGTACCAAAGAGAACAGTATTTTCCAGCGTTTATCCAATCTGGTTTTCGCGTGAACTAATAAACTTAATTATACAAAAAAAATGTGCCCACAAGTCTTGGCGTGTACATAATTTGCACATAGACTATGTTGAATTTAAAAGGCCGCGTGCTAGATGTTTAAGATTGTCTAGAGATAATTATAGAGATTACATAAATTCGGTCGAACGAAGTTCTGTTAATAATGTTAAATCTTTCTGGTCGTACATAAAAAATCTCAGGCATTCTAAGAATATTCCGAGTAATGCGTTCTACGGTGATCGTTGTGCAGCTAATGATCAGGAGGTGTTAAATCTCTTAGCGGGGTCGTTTAAAAATGCCTTTATTAAGTCTTCTTTTATTGTATCATCTTTTGATGACCTATCTAATAGTGTCATAAACCGAATTGAAATCTCTCGTTCTGATATAATTAAACAAATAGGTAAATTAAAAGATACTTATTGTTTTGGTCCCGATGTTATACCGTCGGCTTTTATTAAGAGTTGTGGTTTTGCATTGGTTGATCCGCTTTATAGTCTATTTAATAGTTCTGTTCGTTCGGGGTATTTGCCAAGGTTGTGGAAAAAATCATTTATTACCCCAATTTTTAAAAGTGGCAATTCTCGTGATCTTTTCAATTATAGACCTATCTCCATAATTAATTCTTTTGCTAAAATGTTCGATGCTATAGTGGCTGAAAGGCTTACTGATGAATTTCTATCAACTGTTTTTGAGCAACACGGCTTTGTTGGGGGTATATCAACGCTTACAAACTTGTTAGTCTTTACTGATTTTATCCACAGAGCCTTGGGAAATTCCTCTCAGGTAGACGCAGTATTCTTAAACTTTTCAAAGGCATTCGATACCTTAGATCATGGTATTTTAGTCGATAAGTTATTTAAAATGGGAGTACGGGGCAATATTCTTCAATGGATAGCTTCTTTTCTCTCTAACAGAGAGCAAGTTGTTCGAGTGCGTACTTGTGAGTCTGAACCCTTCGTTGCAACCTCTGGTGTACCTCAAGGGTCACACTTGGGTCCTATATTGTTCATTCTTTTTATGAATGACTTATCTCAGAGTTTGAGGTTTTCTAATATTTTGTTATACGCGGATGATGTTAAACTCTATGTTGAAATTCATTCTCTTTCCGATGTGTCCAGGTTGCAGAGGGATCTGGACTCACTGGTCGAGTGGTCAGTGTTAAATCAATTGACCCTAAATATTAAAAAATGTAACTTTGTACGGTTTGGTAAAAGTCACTCTCCTGTCTGGTCTAATTATAAGATTAATGACCATTGACCAGCCTCTAGACTCTGTAAGCTCTGTGAAGGATCTCGGTATCATTTTAGATAACTCTCTTAATTATAAAGAGCATTTAATTAGGACAGTCTCAAACGCAACATCCGTATTGGGGTTTCTAAAAAGATCTACTAGAGATTTTCGTAGTATCCCTGCGATTATCTCAATATTCAAATCAATTGTATTACCCAGTCTTTTATATTGTTCTCCGATTGGGTCCCCTCATTATTCGCAGGATATTAGAATTTTAGAGTCTGTCTTGAATAAATTTATACGTTATTTAGCTTATAAAAAAGGATCACCAATGAGTATTATTGATCACGATTATTCCGCTCTGGCAAAGTATTTTAATGTGCCCTCCATTAAATCTATTCATAATAGATTTGATTTAATCAATACTTTTAAAATAATATAGGGCATCATTAAGTGTACCGAATTGAGACAGTCCTTTCCTTTACGTCAGATTGCTTGCAGCATTCGTTCACAGAGATTATTAATTGAGGAGGTTAATCGATCGGATCTAGGGTATTATGCTCCGATAATTTGGTTGCGGAGAGCATGGAACTCACTTTTGCCTGAAGTTCGAGAACTGGAGTCGTTATCGATATTTAAATCTCGAATTTTTGTAATGTTTTCCACTTTTGGATGAATTTTTTTATTTACGTTAATTACATATTTATAGGTAGCGATTTAATTGTTATCTTATTTTTCTATTTTTCTACTGTATTGTTAAGTTTCACCTAATATTGTTATTATATTTTTATGTAATAGGCTTTTCGCCGTTGATTCAAAATAAATAAATAAATAAATAAATATTTTAATGTTTGATATTCCTGATATTTTTTATTTTTTTTTAGCATTGACTTTATTGCTAGCATGCGTTTTATTTAACTTGAATAGAATTTGAAAAATAGAGTGCAAATATAATTTTGAAAAAAATGATTAATTGTAAATTGTATATAAATATGCATTTTATTTTAGTAAAAGCACGTATCGGTACGAATAGTGATTAGCTGTGTTAAATACATATTGGAAGCATTTCCCGCTAAGTTACTATTTCGCACAGTAATTAATTACTTATACTTAAAAAACATACTAAATTTGTATTTATAAAATTTTTATATTCAAAAATATCAATGAATATTAGTAAATTCAATTTTATTAAGTGCACATATTTTATTTTGTAAATGGTTTAAATTCGAGTTTAAATAGTGCAGTTAGTACATTATTTTCAACTCCTTTGTCTTCGTTCTTGGAAGGATGTTTTGAAATGCATGTGCCTTTGTATTAACTGTAGCGACACTTTAATATAGTTTAATTTAAATTCTTGTATATATAGTTAAATTAGAAATCGTTTTGAAATAATAATTATTAAAAAATTTTTTTATTTTAGAATTTTTAATATTTTTAATTGTTAATTTATTTATTAATAGATTGTTTAAATAGATTGAGCACACATTTATGATTTTTGAAAAGATTTTATTGTGTAATAGTTTAATGACGAAATTGCGCATTATTTAAAAGGCATTAAATTGTTCCTTAATGGGATTATTGGACTAATAACTTATTTTATTTCGCGATAGTTTTTTACGAGTTTTAATTTTGTTACGGTTAAAATTTTTCAGAATTTTTACTAGTTATACCGACATTTTTTTTAAAGAAGATTGTGAATAGTGAATAAAATATATTTTGAAAAAGTTTTTTTATTTATTATTAATTTTCAATATCTTTTATTTTAAATGTAAATGAATTTTTTTTATAAATTTTTAATTTTAGCCGTTGATATACATATATATTATAGCCGTTGAGTTCGGACGGAACGCGAACTCTGGTATATACTTAAGGACTAATAAGAAAAGGAAAACAAAATTCACTTAAAATACTATCGATTTGTGAAAGTAATTAATTTTAATATTAATTCAGAATCGTTGCATTTAACAGAACCCGATCACGGGGTCGACCGTTCGACACGTGGGGAAAGAAATGGGGAATTGTAATCACACAAAAGAAAAGTCTAATTAAATTTATCCGAAAACGCGCACTGTGCACAGTACCTGGATCGCTGTTCAGAAATGTCCTTAATTTTTGGGGTAACACCCGATGGCCTCTTAACAATATTGAAAAAGAAAAGTTCGCTCGCACGCCTCAGTCGCTGTCCAAGGGAAGAATGTCCAAAATGCATAAGCAGCTTCTTCCTTAATTCTTGGTCATGTCCGGTAACTCTGTGCCACCTTGCGTGAACCGGGAAACATATGTAAAACAAAGGGGGACCAATTACCAAACATTAATAAAAAAGGTTAACTTTATGACAGCCTAGGGACGGTAACAGAACATTCCCAAGGTTGGCAGCACTGGATGGTCGGCGTTTATTGCTCCGTTCATATTCGGGGGGAAGGAGCTATATAGTACCTCTAAGGGTATTACAGGAAAGGGAGTACCAATCAGGTTCTCTCCCGTTTATAACTAACCTTCCTCTCTCCATATTGCGCGTGCGCGAGCGACTATCATCGCAGAGTTTGCATTCCCATGTTCACCACGTTGCGTATGCGTGCGACAATGGTCGGCGATGCCATACACAAGTCGTGGGACAGGGATGCATGATACGCATGGAGAGGCAATACTGCTACTGACTGGTTAGAAAGGCGGAATGCTGCGCGTAAGAGGTGCGCACGAGTCAGTATCAAATATGGCGACGATGTTGACATGTCATCGTCAAATGTATGTATCGCGATTGTGCGATTTTCGCGATTTTTAGTTTCAAATGCCGAGTGCGCGATGATGTCGTGTTTACGTCGGGTTCACGTGAACACAAACACGGAACGCGACCAGTAGAACCTCCTGGGGAAGGACCTCTTGATGGCTGTCATCCGGATCACTTACGGTAAGTATTGGTTTTGTAAATACTTTTTAATAAGAACTATTTTCTTTGTGTATTCCTCTTTGTTTGCGTTCCAGGTTCACGCCAGGATCCAGACTGGGCCCAGACATGACCACTTGCCATGGGAGGACTTAGGGACGTCAACTCCAGGCTTCGCAATACATGTAATAAAAATCCTTATTTACTAATTATAATAATATTATAATATTAATCGCAATTATTTTTACAGGTATAAATAATGCTTGGTGCGATTATAATAAAGACGAGACACCAATGTCGACATGTGAGTATAGTGTGTTGATGTTGTAACTTCGTGTTACAATATATATAATATTGAATTGTCTATTTAAACGTGAAAGGTAACTTCATTATTTCCGGGATTGTTTGTTTTGATTCCGACAAAACTTTTGTTGACTGATGTCCAGCAATTTCGTAGTAATCAAATAAAATAGTAGCATTTAAACTCACTATTCTAATTGAAGAATCATTTATTTTATTTTTTTATTTTTGTTAATTGTTATTATCAATTTTATATTTTTTATAATTAAAAAGTTTTGTTAAACATGTCTGGAGAATCGACAAATTATTTTGACCTATCCGTTACAAATAAAATGATGTCAACTATGACGGAATGCATGTTACTGCAAAATGCATTAATGAACGTTCCGCATTTTGATGGAAAAAATATGCCATTAAAAATTTTTTTCCAAGATGTTAAAAATGCAGCAGCTATAATCCCTGACGAATTTGAAAAAACATTCGTAAAAGGAATAATTTCCAAATTGCAAGGTTCAGCTAGGGACAGTATTTATGGTAAAGAATTTTCAAAAGTTGATGATGTCATTACACCTTAAAACCAGATTTGCACCGGGTAAAACATATCCTTTTTATTTACAAGAAATTCAAAGTTCTAATATGAAAAATGGGGAAACAATCAATGATTTTTATGATAGGTTAAATGTGTTTATTAATGGAACTACAACGGCTTTGAAAGATACGTATGGAACGAATATAGAATCTCTGCTCATCCCTTTAAAAGATTGTGCATTAGAGGCATTCTTAAAAGGGCTCCCAGATGATATATCAGGTTTAGTTTATGCTCGTGACCCCAAAAATTTGGATGAAGCCCTACCAATTGCTTTAAAATTAGAACTAATGAGAAAATCTGCAAAACCAGTTTTCAACTCCTTTCAGTCATTAGAATTGACAAATAATCCTAGTCATTCATCAACTTATAGCACGTATCCGATTGTAAATTCTGATAAAACTTTTAAATCTGTATGAAAATCAGAATGTAAAACCGGAAGAAAGGAAAACGTATCAGAAACAAGCAAATTATAACAAACCTTATTATAAGAATGAACAACCTCGAGAATATCAACCTAATACTTATTATAATGCTTATTATCCACCACCATATTATATGTATCCTTCGCCTATGCCTTTTCCTTTCATGCATAATAATTTTCCAAATTACCCGCCTCCAGTTATGCATCCTAATCCATCATCAGTCTTATACGCCAAGGTATACTCATAGTTATAATAACCAAAAGTCATCTTCGCCATTTGTCCGATATCGTCAATCACCTTCACATCAGAACGATAATCACGTTGAAAATTTAAACTCTCAACTGGCTCCATGGAGGGGGGGGGGGGGGGTGCGTCGACGAGTTAGTCGGAAACCAAATCGCGTCCGATAACTGTAAAGGTTACAGAGAAATCCCAAGAATCAGAACACTAAAAATGAGTGATGGTGCATTAAGAGTACTTGTTTCGGGTGAATCTTTGAAAGATAAAATTCAGGAATTTTTATTAGACACTGGAGCCGAAGGTAGTATAATAAAAAGCAGTTCATAACATCCGGACACTTGTGTGATTCCGCAAGAGAAAATATAAATAAAAGGAATAACTAATGAACAAATATTGACATTAGGCCCGGTTGAACTTAAAATTTTTAGAAATAGTAACGCAAAATTTCATATAGTGCAATCGGATTTTCCGTTAGTTTTTGCAGGTATTTTAAGAAAGGACTTTTTAACTATTGAAGCAGAAATATCCTTTTACCATAATACGTTAGTTTTAGTCAGTGATCCCATCGTCCCGATTCCGTTAATATGCGAGGAAATTTTAGTTGGCAAACAACGACGTAATTTAAGCCCTAGAAATTATAGAATTGCTAAACGCTCAAAAATGCCGATTGAAATAGATATTATAAATAGAGAATTGAAAGAAGGGTATTTGCCAAGACTTCTTAAAATGGATGGAGTTTACGTTGGTGAAGCAGTGGTAAATACAAACGAAAATGGAGTTTGTCAAATCCCAGCGATTAATACATTAGAGCAAGATATTCAATTAGAGATATCGCCACAAAATTTAATACCTTTTGAATATTGTGATATAGAAGAAGAATACGAATATTATGACGATGAATCAGATGGTAATGATGAAGTGTTAAAAAATAAATCTCCCAGGGTTAATAGAATTCTTAGTTTATTACATCTAGATAATTTGAATTATGAAGAGAAAGCACATGTAGAAAAATTGATAAAAGACTTTCTTGAAATATTTTACTTAAAAGGAGATAAATCTTTTGCCACCCCGTTCATAAAACATCAAATCCACTTGACGGATAATTTTCCAGTAAATTCTAAACAATATCGATATCCTCAAGTACATAAAAATAAAATATAAAAACAAATAGAAAATAAATTGAAAAATGGCTTCATCACGCAATCTGATTCACCATATAATTCACAACTTTGGATAGTTCCAAAGAAACCGGAGAGTTCTGGAAATCCTAGATGACGAATGGTTATAGATTTTAGGCAATTGAACGAGAAAACTATAACTGACGCATATCCATTACCAAATATAAATGAAAATCTAGATAAATTAGGGGATCCTAATTATTTTTCTGTATTAGATATTAATTCAGGTTTCCAATAAATTGAGATGAGACCCCAGGATAGAGCAAAAACCGCTTTTATGACTCCAAACGGCCATTATGAGTATGTAAGAATGCTAGAAGGACTCAAAAATGCGCCGGCAACTTTCCAACGACTTATGGATAACATTCTTAGAGGTTAACGGGGACAGAAATGTTTGTGTATATGGATGATATTGTAGTTTTTGCTAAAGATTTAAAAGAACATGAGGTTAAGATGAAGCGATTATTTAATAGATTAAAGCGAGCCAGGCTTAACTTACAACCTGATGAATGTGAGTTCCTTAAAAAGGAAGTTGCGTATTTAGGACATATTATTAGTAACGAAGGAGTGAAACCTAATCCAAAGAAAATTGGAGCAGTTCAGAATTTACCTTGCCCGAAAAACCAAAAAAATATTAGGAAATTTCTAGGATTGACCGGTTACTATCGGTAATTTATTCAAGATTATTCCAAAATAGCTAAACCCTTGACTAATTTATTGAAAAAGAATGAAGGTTTTTTGTGAGGGGAAGGGGGGGGGGGTGAGAGGGCGAGGCACAAAAGGCGTTTGAAATTCTAAAAGGGAAATTATTTTTGATGTTGATTAAACCCAGTTAATTACTTTATATGATTGAATGGGGTAGCAAAAGAATTTTTTCCTCAGGTCTAGGACCATGCGTGTCCATTTTGGCATCTGGCCGCTTTAATTGTTTATAAGATTTGTAATCAAACACTGCTTGGCCTTGAAGAAAACCAGATAATTTGTTTATTGCATTAAATCAGCTATTAAAGGGAATTTTTCCCGAAGCTCTAGCACCATGCGTATCCATTTGTTTTAAGATTTTTAAATAAACAATGCTTGATGTTGAATAAAACCGGTTAATTTCTTTATAAGCTCGAATGAGCTAGTAAAGGCATTTTTTCCGAAGCTCTAGTTCCATGCGTGTCTATTTCGGCATCTGGCAGTTGTATTTGTTTATAAGATTTTTAAATAAATAATGCTTGATGTTGAATAAAACCGGTTAATTACTTTATAGGATTAAATGGGCTAGTAAAGGCAATTTTTTTCCGAAGCTCTAGGACCATGCGTGTCCATTTTGTCATCTGGCCGCTTTAATTGTTTATATGACTTTTAAATAAACAATGCTTGATATTGAATAAGACCGGTTAATTACTTTATAGGATTAAATGGGCTAGTAAAGGCAATTTTTTCCGAAGCTCTAGGACCGTGCGTGTCCATGTGTTTATAATATTTTCAAATAAATAATGTTTGATGTTGAATAAAACCGGTTAATTACTTTATAGGATTAAGGGGGAGTAACACCTTTGCGCGAGAAATTCGCCCTCTTTTTCGTGAATTTTTTTAGGCTTAAGAAATCAACGAATTCAAAATCGGTCTTTTGGGTTTATATTTGTATACAACTAACGTGACAAGAAAATTTTGTTGTGTAAAAAAAATTGAAACATCGTCCTGGGCAGATCGTCAAAGAGGGTCCGTCTTCGCCCGAGTTGTGAGTCGGCGGTCCAGATTCCGGCTGACTGGTGTGCTCTGGAACAAAAATCCAAAAAGATTCATTTTCTGTGATAGATTTGCTATCGAAGTCCGTAGGATTTTTGAAAAATATTGATTTTTGCGTTTTTGGCAGAGAAATTTGAAAAAAGTGACTTTTTTTCACTTAAAAATCACGAACATTTTTGAGCGTAAAAAAAAACTATCAATTCAATAAATAAAATCCTATGTACTTCGATAAAATATGTATTTTAGAATAGAATGGGTCTAGCCTGAAGTCAATCCGATGAAAATTCAAAAAGTTACGTGGACCGCCAATTTCTAAAATGGTGTTTTTCAGAAAACGCGTTTAAAGTTTTGAAAGACGAAAACTTGTAATAACTCAAAACTCACCGTTAATCTGCTATTCTTGCACCATACATCTGTCCTTCTATATTGTCAGCTTCATCGTCGGCAAGTTTTCTCGTCGATGTATGTTGCCTACGAGCTTCCTGGGCCTCTGAAGTGATGGAGTTCTCAGCTGCCGAAATGCGCTTTGAGTCGCTTGCCATGCAGAAGTTGTAGCATTTGTTACTAATAGGCAGTCCTAACATTTGCATAATTTCCATGATGCTGTGCAAACCATCGTTGAAACTGCAGACAGCAATATGGGCAGCTATGTCGACGATTTTCTTCGAACTGTGCACGGTTTTCGGTGCTATTGCCCACAGCACAGAATTAAAACTTTCGTTGCTGTTCTGCGTGAAACCGGGTTAGTAACCCGGCAAAGACAACGGGTTAGTAACTCATCGCGACTCAAATCTTCATAAATCGGCTTCACAGCTTTAAAAACTTCATCAGGTAACTCCGATTTGTGCTGGTAATGTTGCAATTCGTTGCGCGCTTTCGCCTTCTGCCACGTACACCATGAATTATCTCCGGCTGGATAGTAGTCGTGTTGCGGGTTGCTGTCCGTGGAAATTTTATGGTACAAAGTTGCCCATATTTCACGTTTCATGGCTTCAATCGATGTTGTGTTTCTTCGGATGGCGAGATCGTAAAATATTGTTAACTCGTCGATCAGTTTCCCCGTCAATTTTCCTCGGCCTCCAAGACCTTGTACAGTTTTTTTTAAATTTCTTAATCTCGTGCCCATTTGTTTTTGAACGTGGTCAATACATTCTTTTTTCGTTACAATCAAGTCTTCATAAGGGTTTACATTTTAAATTCCCAAGAAGGTTTTGCTGTCTCCGTCTCCGACGTAATTAGAATATCTAACATCGTGCAGTTCTTCAGAACGTTGAAACATTTCAATTACGGCGTCGACCTCCATTTTCCCCGAAGAACCGTTATAATTTTTTTCGCAGGTTTCTTCGTGCTGAGCATACCATTTTTCATAGTCAGCTGTGTTTTCCTTCCCCTTCCATAAACTACAGGCTTGACAAAATTTCGATTTCACTAAAATATCGACCACTTTCCCCGTATACCATCCTATGAGAGACACGGCACCGAACAAGGACGCAAATCCCTTTTTTCTCCATGTCCCGTCGCCCGAAACCGTTATTTCGGCAGTCTGTCCTTTTTCTGATGACGTTTTCTTTTCTTTTACAGCTGCTTGTTTCATAGACCTTTCACACACAGAACTCGTGGCAATTCGAATAACATCAATTATTTGATCATGAAACGATTGGTATACGGGATTTGACAGACACATAAAGGCACAAAATTTCTTTATTCCATTGATTCCGACGCCGAGTAGTCTCATTACAAATATTATTCGACGGTTTATGTCATAAGCGCGATTGTTTATAAGTGGACATGAATTAACATAACGCGGATCGCACTTATCACACACAACAACAATTTTAAATCCTAAGCCACGACTACTGGCTTCTTCGAATTTTATATTGGAGCCACATACTTTGCACACAATCATTTGTGAAATTGCTTGAAAAACCGTTATAAAATTAATAAAACGATATTCGAAAGTATTGTCGACGTATATGTTATATTCGTCAACACTGTCTTTCAATTTTTTCGCCGACGCACTCACACCATCACTTTGGCCTTCTGCTGAATATCTATTTACAGGCTTTCTATTCGATATTTTACTTTTTGAAGCACGTGAATTATTAAATTTAGACCCTTTTTGGCTACTGTAAACTCGTTTTCTCGACATATTTATTTCAATTTTTGATAAAATGAATGCGAATTGACGTGCCGACCCCGGTAATATAACCGAAACTGTTCGTTGGAAACACGTGGTGGACACACGAAATAGAAAGTAATATGACTAATATACGGTTTTTCATTGAGAATGTCATCAGGTGCCATCTACAATACACTTACCGAACTAGCTGGAACTGAAAATTATCGATAGGTACGTTACAAAGACGGAATATTCGGAGAGCGCTCGGAGGCACTTTATGCGCTCTGTGAACCTATGTACATAAATGCTGATTCTGAAAAATTTTCAGTACAAACTTGTCTCGGAATTAATAATATCTTATTCTACATGCCTTAAAGAAGCATTTTAGCGAAAAAAATTTTTTAACAATTTTTGAAGCCTCAAAGATGTTACTCCAACTTAAATGGGGCTAGCAAAGGCAATTTTTTCCGAAGCTCTAGGACCATGCGTGTCTATTTCGGCATCTTGCCGTTGTATTTATTTATAAAATTTATAAATAAACAATGCTTAATATTGAATCAAACCAGTTAATTACTTTATATGATTGAATGGGGTAGTAAAAGATTTTTTTTCTAAGCTCTAGGACCATGCGTGACCGTTTTGGCATCTGGACGCATTATTTGTTTATAAGATTTTTAAATAAAAAATGCTTGATGGTGAATAAAACCAGTCAATTAATTTATATGATTAAAATGTCTCGAAAAAGAATTTTTCCTAAGCTGTAGGACCATGCGTGTCCTTTTTGGCATCTGGCCGCTGTAATTGTTTGTAAGATTTTTAAATAAACAATGCTTGATGTTGAATATACCCGGATAATTACTTTATAGGATTAAATAGGGTAATAAAGGCAATTTTTTCTGAAGCTCTAAGACCATGCGGTTCTATTTCGGCACCTGCCCTTTGTATTTGTTTATAAGATTTATAAATAAACAATGCTTGATGTTGAATAAAACCAATTTATTAATTTATATGATTAAATGGTCTAGTAAACGAATTTTTCCTAAGCTCTAGGACCATGCGCGTCCATTTTGGCAGCTGGCCGCTTTAATTATTTATAAGATTTGTAATTAAACAATGCTTGGTGTTGAAGAAAACCAGATAATTTGTTTATTGCATTAAATGAGCTATTAAAGGGAATTTTTTCCGAAGCTCTAGCACCATGCGTATCCATTTGTTTATAAGATTTTTAAATAAACAATGCTTGATATTGATTGAATAAAACCGGTTAATTTCTTTATAAGCTCAAATGAGCTAGTAAAGACATTTTTTCCGAAGCTCTAGTTCCATGCGTGTCTATTTCGGCATCTGACAGTTGTATTTGTTTATAAGATTTTTAAATAAATAATGCTTGATGTTGAATAAAACCGGTTAATTACTTTATAGGATTAAATGGGGTAGTAAAGACAATTATTTTCCGTACCTCTAGGACCATGCGTGTCCATTTTGTCATCTGACCGCTTTAATTGTTTAGATGATTTTTAATTAAACAATACTTGATGTTGAATAAAACCGGTTAATTACTTTATAGGATTAAATGGGCCTAGTACAGGCAATCTTTTCCGAAGCTCTCCGACCATGCTTGTTCATTTTGGCATCTGACCGTCATAATTGTTTATAACATTTTTAAATAAACAATGCTTGATGTTGTATAAAACCAGATGGTTTGTTCATTGCATTAAATGGGCTAGTAAAGGCAATTTTTTCCGAAGCTCTAGGAGCAACCGTGTCGATGTGTTTATTAGATTTTTAAATAAACAATGCTTGATGTTGAATAAGACCGGTTAATTACTTTATAGGATTAAATGGGCCTAGTACAGGCAATATTTTCCGAAGCTCTCCGACCATGCTTGTCCATTTTGGCATCTGGCCGCTATAATTGAAGTTGCGTATTTAGGACATATTATTAGTAACGAAGGAGTGAAACCTAATCTAAAGAAAATAGGAGCAGTTCAGAATTTACCTTGCCCGAAAAACCAAAAAAATATTAGGGAATTTCTAGGATTGACCGGTTACTATCGGTAATTTATTCAAGATTATTCCAAAATAGCTAAACCCTTGACAAATTTATTGAAAAAGAATGAAGGTTTTTGTGAGGGGCGGGGGGGGGGGGGCACAAAAGGCGTTTGAAATTCTAAAAGGGAAATTATGTTCAGCTCCTATTTTACAATACCCGAAATTTGTCAAACCATTTACCGTAACGACTGACGCATCCGATTATGCGATAGGAGCCGTGTTAAGCCAGGACGTAAATGGGAAGGACTTACCCGTAGCATATTTATCGAGAACATTAAATACAGCTGAATTAAACAGGTACAGGTTTTGTAGGACTAAACACAATTAATAAAAATGAAGGAATAAATAGGCTTGAAGATTCTAACCAGTTGATAGTCATTCACATAATCGCTTTTATCGTTTATAAGATTTTTAAATAAACAATGCTTGATGTTGAATAAAACCAGATAATTACTTTATATGATTGCATGGGGTAGTAAAAGAATTTTTTCCTCAGCTCTAGGACCATGCGTGTCCATTTTGGCATCTGGCCGCTTTAATTGTTTATAAGATTTTTAAATAAACAATTCGTGATGTTAAATAAAACCACCCTACTCGAAATGGAGGATAGAAAAGTATAGGATTTTTTCCAATATTTTCCTATCCTATTTTTGGCACGAATTAATTCTATATTTTTCTATCCTAACTAAAGTGGATAGAAATTGATAGGATTTGTTTCAATATTTTTCTATACTACGTTCGTCACGAATTTCATCCCAGCAAACCGAAAAGGATTAACAAGAATTGAATAATTGAATACTTCTAAATGACATTTTTCGATGCCCAGCGAACCAAGAATGATTGAGAAGCATTGAAACTTTCAATACTTCTGAATCCTATTTCTGTATCCCTCAGTAAGAATCAAGAAGCATAGCAAATTTTAATTTTTTGTTTTTAAATTTTTTCCTCTTTGTATACAAAAAAATTTTTTTTTTATTTTTAATTTTATTATTATTTTTTATTTAATTAAAATATTTTTTAACTTTTTTTAGTTGATTTAATTATCTTAAGAAAGTTGTTCTTAAGCGGTCACCTATCCAAGTAGTGTTCCCCACCCAGAATACTTGACTAGAAACAACGATCGCGCGCGACACCGACCACTGGTCTACCACTGTCGATCACTATCAGTAACGTAATATGATATTTCTGTTACACATTAAAATTTTTAAAAATTCTTAATTATCTGAAAAACGGCCAGAGATAAGCGAAATATGACAAAATTTTGGAGGCTATCAAAAGGGGGGATCCCATTGAGTGGGTTAATGCGTACATACGAACAAATTTTGAAAATTAGCAAAACTGAAAATTTTCAAAATTCTCAAATATCTCGAAAACGGCAAGAGATAAATAAAATCTGACAAAATTTTGGGGGGTGTATCGATAGGTGGGATGACCTGGAGTCGATTAATTCATACATGCAAACAGATTTTTGAATTTGCAAAACTGAAAATTTCCAAATTCTCAAATATCTCGAAAACGGCAAGAGATACGTAAAATCTGACAAAATTTTGGGGGTGTATTGATAGGGGGGATGACCTCGAGTCGGTTAATTCATACATGTAAACAAATTTTAAAAATTTGCAAACCTAAAAATTTTTTAAATTCTCAAATATCTCGAAAATGGCAACACATAAGCGAAATCTTGATAGTAAAACAATTTAAAAATGTTCATACTTCAGGAATACACTGGAAGGATAAAAGCACTCGCATCACACGACTCGATGAAGCATTGAGAAGATTTTAAAATTAGTCCCACAAATGCCTCTAGAAGTATTGAAAAAGAAGTATCCGTGAACATTGAAAATATTCGCATATATACTTCCAGAAGAATTACGAAGCATTCGCAAACGATTCAAGGACGATGCAATTAGGCAAGGTTTGAATTCTAACCATCAAATATCGATTTTCATAGGAAATGATTCAGAATAGATCTATGATTCATAAGGATACAATTCATTTTTTAAGAGTACTAAAATGTATTCAAAATAAGCATACAAGTGTATTGTAAAGAATTCGAATATAGAAAGTCCATTTTGGCATCTGGCCTCTTTAATTGTTTATAAGATTTTAAATAAATAATGCTTGAAGTCGAATAAAACCAGATAATTTGTTCATACGATTGAATGGGCAAGTAAAGGCAATTTTTCCGAAGCTCTAGGACCATGCGTGTCCGTTTTGGCATCTGGCCGCTGTAATTATTTATAAGATTTTTAAATAAACAATTCATGATATTAAATAAAATCAGATAATTTCTTCATTGGATTAATGGGGTTAGTACAGGCAATTTTCTCTGAAGCTCTAGCACCATGCGTATCCATTTGTTTATAAGATTGTTAAACAAACAATGCTTGATGTTGAATAAAACCGGTTAATTATTTTATAGGATTAAATGGTATAGTAAAGGCAATTTTTCCGAAATTCTAAGACCATGCCTGCCCATTTCGGCATCTGGCCGCTGTAATTGTTTATAAGATTTTTAAATAAATAATGCGTCGACTAAAACCAATTTAGCGAATCGAATTTAGTTCAATAACTTGCGTGAATTAACGCGATTCAGGCTTAATTTACGCATGTGCAAGTTGGCGTAAGCCAAAATTGAATTTCAATTAAAGGGTATGCCTCAACGCACTTAATTTTAGCTGAACAAATTGGCCGGTTAACGCGACTCCAGATTCTTAAATAGTTTGCGCAAATTGGCGCGAACCAAACTTAAAATATAAATAGATGTTACGAGCTAGCGTAATTGACATTAAATGTGCAGTCTGGTGCAGACTGAACCGGCTTTTCAGAAACTCTATACGTTTTAACGCAATCTGAACTTAACCGAATTAATGTGCGGAGGCCTGTGTAGAGGTATGTACACCATCATGTGAGTCATACGCGATTTCTTTGCACGATCGGGACAGCAATATAACGCAAAGCGCCAACCAAAAAAAAGTATAACCTTACACAGGTAATAGTCTCATCGAAGCCGTTAAGTTGCCAAGCGAGAGACTATAGTTCCTATAGGGACAACGTAATATAAAACCGATTCATTGCAAGAAATTCAACGTAAACTTAGTCGCGAAATGTCTCGACATGTGCAAAGCTGAGGGTAACAATACTTCGCAAGGGCCAACATCATCGCAAGAGACAGCGGTTCACTCACACGACACCGGCACGTCAACGATACCGCGGTGGGGACGAGGGGCTCCATTACCCGTTACCGGGCCGGGTACATCCGGTCTATGGAGCTAGCGTCCTCCTTCGTCGCGAGACCACAATTCCAGCTTCTCGGGTGCGTCCCCCGAGAGCCGCTACTGGGATTAGCGGTGCCATGAGGGGGGTTGTAGGGGGGGGGGGGCGGTAGCGTCACGGCGGCGGCCCTTCCGGGGGGGACTGAAACCACGCGGATCTATACCACCCGCTCGGGGGCGATGTCGATCATCAACGGTGAGGCCGGACGCGGAGGCTGGCTGACCCGGTTGTGAAAAGGGGGGGGGGGGCGCAGTGCGATACCCCGTGGAATGGCCGGATGCGGTGCCCCCTTTGGGTTCATCGTCGTCGAACGCACACCGGAATCGCATCCTCCACGGGGGTAGGTTCGGGCTACCTACCCTTTTCGCCGTGGTTGTCGGGCGGTTCTGATGGCGCCTCGTCGGTAGTGGCGAGGTGGGTGGGGGCTCGACCCTCACAAATTGGAGGGGGAGAGGGGGCGTTTTTGTGCCGGGTGGGCCCAAACAAATTGCCACTCTGGCGGGGGGCTCACGGCTGCGGGCCCGGCACTTCGTGGGGTCCGATCAAGAATTGCCCCTGCCAACCCCTCCGCTCCTCCTCCCAGACCAAGGCGCAGAAGTCCTTAATAGGGACTGGCGACTGGGAGAGGAGGGAAGGGGAGGGGCGAACGAGGAGACTCTCCCCCGGTTTCGCGCTCTCCTGAGTAGTATCCGCGTCGGTGGACCGGGGCGCGGCACCGTCTCCTCCCGACTCTTCCGTTCCCGACGGAAGTGGTGGATCCACCTCCGGGTGCGGTGGCCGTCTTGGGGCCTAACAGGGGCGTTGCAAGCGCGGTCGCCCCGATGGATCGTCCGGCCCGTCCCGCGCCGTGCCCAGCTGCAGGGGTCACAGGCAGGTTTGGTACGGCTGGACCGGATTGTCCACTGTGGGCTGTGGGTACTCGATTCGCCCTGCTTCGACCTGCGGGGGCAGGGCGCTGACCGCAGGGAGAGGCGGGAAGTGCGCCAGAGTGAGGGGCGGCAATGAAGGGGGCAATGAGGGGGGGGGGGCGCCGCTGTTGGTGCTAGCGTCGGCGGCGGTTGAGCGGGGGCTCTCCCGGACCGGGTAAGGGTGGCCTGGCAGTGGCCTCTTGCCCAGCGGGTTTTTGGCCTCGTCTTCACCGTCTTTCCCATGGTGTTTTGCTGGTATATGTAACAGAGAGAAACAACTCTACATCGGTTGGGGCTACTTAAAACATTGGGATAACATCAGGTTCCTTCACCAAAGTGATGTAACCGACTTCAAATAAATCGACATCTTCAGTAGGGTCCCTCAAAGATAGACGTACCGGTGCAGCAGCTAGGCTCTACGGGGCTAGAGGCCGGGACGTCTTTCGTATGAGTGCGACGGCGAAAGGGGGCATGCGGCGTAGACGTCTTGCGCGGGCGACCTGGGCCGCCTACGGGTTGGAGTCCGTTCGGCCGTCTCCGGTGGCCTTATCGCTCGGGGTGCCTCGCCGCTGCGTGGTATGCTGGTAACCTCGTTCGGACATTGGGTACGCTGTCGGGGCTGTTTCAGTGGTCGGCCGCGACGACGCGGCAACGGTCCCACCACCACCGAGTTCCGAATCATAACTTTCGACTGGGAACCCGAAGGGCTCTCGGGTGTCGGAGGCGAAGCGGTTAGATCACTTCTCGAACTGTCCTCGACATCGGGGGCGCGATAGGGCTTCAAGTCCTTAATATGCGCTCTAGGATTCCGACGACTATCCGGGTCGTTAAGTTCGAAAACGACGGGGGAGATTACTCGGACTATGCGATTCGGGCCACTAAATTTAGGCGCCAGTTTGGCCGCAAAATTTTGGACTCCCGACGACAGGAATCTTATGCCCCGTAGCACTAACTCACTCACCTTATACTCGACCTCACGTTGGGAATGGTTATAACACTCGGCTTGGCGCGTCGCGGCGCGCTCAAGGTTACGATGTACCCAGTCGTGAATGAGAGGTAGCCTTCTCATCCGATCACGCCAGAACTCAGGGTCCTTAGGTAGCGTGAGTGGAGGAGGGGGAAGGTCAGTACGCAAATTTCTCTTGGGTGATTACCGCCCCGATCGCAAAGTCGCTCGCATCCGTCTGAATCGTGAAGGGGATGTCGAAATTTGGGCGCGCTAAGACGGTAGTGCGGGTGAGAGAGTCACGGAGGGACTAGAAAGCAGACTGCTGCTCCGGACCCCACACCCCGGCAGTATTCTTTGTTAACAGCTTGGTCAAATGAACGCGATCACGCGAAAAATCTGGGAGAAAGCGCGAGTACCACCCTACCATCCCTAAAAACCGCCGCAGCTGTTTGAGATTGGTGGGGGCGGGTATTCGAGAACGGGGGCGACCTTGTCCGGATCCGTCCTCAAACCGTTTCGGTTTAGTACAAAGCCGAGGTACTTTACCTCGTCCCGGAAGAATTCACTCTTTTCCAGGTTTAATTCCAATCCGGCGTTGCGCAGACTAGTCAGGACAAGTCTCAGGTAACGGAAGTGCTCCTCCTCATCGTCCGTGGTGATGATGATGTCATCAAGGTACGCGAAGACGTAGGGTTCCCACGCTGGATCGATGAGGCGGTCCACTAATCGCTGAAATGTCGCCGGCGCGTTAGTGAGCCCGAAAGGCATCCGTTTAAATTTAAATAAACCGCGACCGGGTACAGAGAAAGCGGTAACGGGCCGACTGTTAGGTGCCACTGGGACCTGAAAGTAGGCCTGGCTGAGATCGAGTGCGGTGATGCATTGGGCCCGACTCAATCCAGACAGAATCTTATCCATCGAGGGGAGACGGTATGCATCCTTCCTCGTTATTTTGTTTACATCTCGGAAGTCTACGCAGAACCTAAAAGTCCCATTCGACTTCCGGACGATAACGGGGTTACTCATCCAGGGGTTCGCGGAGCGTTCGATGATGCCACTCGTCAGCATTTCATCGACCCCGTCCTGTGCTACCTTCAGCATGTAGGGAGAAAGTAAGCAAGCCTTTTGACGAATCGGGGGTGACCCTGTACGTCGATAGCATGCTGCGTCAGACGCGTTATACCGATCGTAGGGGTTCTATTTGCGGGGTAAAATTGATCGAGCAGCCTCCTTAACCGTGGGGCGGCTTCCTGGGAGAGGGCGACCAATCCAGCGCAGTCATGTACGGCGAAGGCGGTGACCGAAATATTAGTATCGTTTAGCAAGCACGCATTATTCTCCGTATCTATCTTAAGACCGAATAGGGGCATGAAGTCCATCCCCTGCACGCATGCATAGTGGAGGGGAGCAACTCTTATCTCCTAATTCTTAGTTTGGCTATCGAATGTCATTGCGAGGGTAACGATGACATCTAGTTGAACTAGCGCGCCGTTTGCGACTCTGACTTGCTCGTCACTTGACCTCATGAAGGGCGAAACTACCTCGTGACACGCGAGGCCTAAGTACGAACGCGAAGCTCCGGTATCCACGAGAGCCCTAATAACCTTTCCTTGAAAGCTACGCGGTATTGGGCCCAAAGGGTTTAGATGCTGTAGAAGCGGTCTTTCTATACCCAATGTTCCTTATCGTACCACTCGACGAAGGGGTGGTCGCGGATGGGGGTGTTAGGGGGGTCTAGGGGTTTCCTTCCCGCCCTCTAACAGTTTTCCGACCTTTTACGAGCGCAAACGGTGGCCACAGACCCGACAGCAGTGACCAAAAGGGGTGGGGGCATTCCCGATATATGTGACCCGTCTACTTACAGTTGTAGCACCGGACGGGGTTCCGATTCTGCGGCGATCTGGTCTCGGGAGGTGGGCGCTCTCTCAGCGCCACATCCAGGAGACGGGGTACTCCTGAAAGCCGCAGGTTGGTAGGTGTCGCCACTTGTGGTTGGCGCGACGGGTATGACGGTACCGGTCGTGCGGGGTTACGAACTCTTCTACGAAGGGGGCTGGCGGCAGGGTTGGTGGGGGTGCGACGCTGACATTAGCCGACTTCACAGCGGGCGTCGCGAGGCCCAGCTTTTCCTTGCCTCGCCTTGTCTTCGGCGTATAGGCGAAGATAGGCGGTATACCCTCGCTTGATTTGCGGCCACCTCCACTTGTCGACCGATCCGCAGCAAATCGGGGAAATCGAGAACGGGGTCTCGCGAGACCGGGACGCAAGTTTTGGACCTCAATGTCCAGCTGTTCTTCTCGAATAGAAATCGTCACGATTCTGGGTGTCGACATCCCCTGACCACTGTGGGCGTTGTGTTTCCCGTACTCCGAGAGTGACGGCATCACGTCGAAAAGATTCGGGGGCCGAAAGAGTCACGTGACCCGTTCCGCGGGAGATTACCCCTCATTAGCGCGCTGGACGGATTGTGGCAGATATTTGCCGGTACCTCCCGTCGAGGTGCATCTTCGAGTTGTGCGTCGCGAGGGGGGGCTATGGACCCCTCATTGGGCCTATAGACCTGGTACGTGGTCGCATCTGCTACCAAGAACCGGAAGCTCTCTTCCCCAAATGAGATCGGATCCCGATAATGAGCGCGCGATTGGTCAGACGGGAGACCGTAGGTAGGCGACACTGAAGTTCCTAACCGAATTGCCCGCAGGGCTTCGACGGGATCAAGATGGGTGGTCTGAAGAGATCCACTTAACATGCTCCGATAGAGGGTGCAACTTACAGCCTCGGACAACGTATATGGGGTGTGGTCGCCTCGTCCATCTGCATGTCTATCCCATTCGACCGGGGTATCTGGGAACCGCTGCAAGATCATGTGTCTTACGAGCCGATCGCGTGCCACCTCTATCGGCCCGGATATTAACAATTCGGCTTTGTCGCAGCGACGGATAAGGTCACGTAAATCGACAACTCGGTCGATTTCTGCCCGAATTGCCGAAATTTGCTCCGGACTGGCGACGCGTCGCCCAGCCGCACTAGAGGGCGTGACGTGGGTAGCGATTGCCGTATACGAACCCGTAACGGGGGTGTATTCGTTAGAATCCATTTTTCCGGGGTTATTATTGCAACTAATAACGTATTTAAGGGAACCGTGTAAGCGTGTCGGTAGGTAGTGGGGGTAGGTATCGGAATCTAATAGTTAATCATTACCGGAAATACTGAAACCTAAAAAGATCCTAACAGATCGGATGCTTCTCAAGGTCGCGATGTAACTCGAGGTTCTACGTCGAGTTACCCGATTCAACGATCGCGCAACCTGCAGCCCGATGCAGGCAAAACAAAAAAAAAGTATATAAACGCAAGATCCACGCGGTGAAAACCGTTCCGGGAGGGAAACCTTCTTTATTTAAGCTCGTATTGGGTGAACCCGGAAATCACGACGTTCTCGACCCAATATTGTATTTGGAAAATCAAATCAAAATTCAAAAACAAGGGAAAATCAAACCCAAAACTTTAAACTCCGAATAGCGGGTGAAAGTTATCCGTTATACTCGGTAATGAAATGACGGGTACACTTTTGCAACCAAACAAACAACAACAACAAAAAAATCGGCCACCCTATACATATATATGGGTGACATATGTGCTCATAAGTTGTAGAAATGTTATTTTTCTTAAGTTCCAGGTACCAGTGCAGCGATTCGAATATTTTTTAATACGAAATGAGAATTCCAATTCCCCCGTCGGGATTCGCGCTCCCGTATTATATATATATATATATATATATATATATATCGCTGCACTGGTACCTGGAACTTAAGAAAAATAACATTTCTACAACTTATGAGCACATATGTCACCCATATATATGTATAGGGTGGCCGATTTATCTGAAGACATAGAAATATCACGAGAACTATTCACAGAATCAAGTAAAGTGTGCCATGAAAGTTGTTCGACACGAAGGGGGGCATCCAGTGATAATGAAATTGACCTCCTCCCCCACCCCCTGTGGGAGGGGGGAGGGGGGACAATAAAACTTTAATAGGGACCCCCCATTTTTTATTGTAGATTTGGGTTCCTCGGAAAAAAGTGCACCAATTTGATCCACGAGTTTTTGCGTTTTGGTTCGATGATAAAAATGAAAATGTGTAAAATATCGTTACAAATTAAGAATGTCACCAGAATTCGTTTTAGATCAAAGAAAGTAAAATGGTTGCCCAGCACATTTTTCAAGAGTAGCAAAAGAAGTACTAGACCGTGATTCCAATGGTCGGTGGATTGGTAGAGGTGGTCCCATTAATTGGCCGTCGAGGTCACCTGATTTAACATCCTATATATCGGAATTCTTCCTATGGGGTTACCTAACAGGTAACGTTTATGAACAAGTACCAACGACTCGTGAAAACATGGTGGAACGCATTAGAATTGCTTGCGCAGAAATTTCTGCAGATATGATACTATCCTGTATAAAGTCATTTGAAGAAAGAATAAATAAATGCATGGAAGTGGAAGGTCAACATTTCGAACACTTACTCAAGTAAGTGAACAGTGAGAGGCAAGGGGACTCACGTAAAACAAGCACCCCAAAGGGAACAGAAAAATACTACGTCCACGTCGTTGTTCCTGGGTAACGCTAAATGTATTTTTCCCGGCTTTGTTAGAATGACCGTATTCCATATCCGCTACGCGGGGCGAAAGTTATCAATTCCGTCTGAGTGCCCGTGCGCATGCGCACTTCGTTCTCATTACTCCGGTGGAACGAAATGTGCTGCCCGCGGGAGTAATGGATGCGGCCAGGAACAAACTAGCGTATGCTTCACGAGAGGAATGCGCGCGTACCTCGTGAGAGGGCTGCCCTCGCTTCGCTCGCGCAGCAAACCTTCCTCTCGGGGACCACGCTCTTTCCTCCTTTAAAGCATAATATACTATTTTTGACACACAACCAAATCCATGATTATTTTTCAGATAATTTCCATTGTAGCGGCTACGAAAATACATTACAAGAATAATATAAATTCAAAGAAAAACGAACATTTCGTAGTGGTGGCATTGAATAGTATTTTTAAAATAAAATACGTCTACTATTATTTATCAGATGTGATGTGAATTCTGGAGACGTCGAATTTTAGAGATTTTTTACTTTTGCTTTTTGTCTGTGAACCACAATGTAATAGCTCCTAGGTGAAGTTGGTGTACTTTTTTCCGGAGAATCCAAATCTGCATTATAAAATGGAGGTTCCTATTTAAGTTTTATTGTTTTTCCCCCACCCCACCCCCAGGGGGTACGTCCTTCGTCGGGGCGATGTCTCGGGCCCCGGCACTCTCTCGACGGGAAGGCAGCTCCTTTCCTGACCGGGATGGCGGTGAAACTCTTCTTTTCCTCTGTATGGCGCGTGGTTGGCACTCGACACTCACGGATATATGTTCGTTCAGTCCTTCTATACGGAGGGGCTGATCGAGACTGATTCACTCTCTTGTGCGCGGCGGTGCACCGTCGAGCCGGCGCGTGCGCGCTCGAGCGACCCGCGCGAGAGAGCGGTGCGACATCGGGCTCTTTTGTGGGGACGTATTCGTTGGGGTGTCGACAAGCACCGTCTTCGGGGCCTTCGTGGTGGGAGGCGACGACACGGAGCGCTGAAAAGTGCTTCGTGCGTGCCCGACTCGTCTCAGGCTTGGTGTCGCCGGTGTGAGAGAGTGAGAAAGAGAGAGGTCGGCGGAAGTGGCCGGGGCCCGTTCCTCGGGAACTCTGGAAGCGCACTGCGGCAGAACCGGTGGGGGTGACCCGGTGGAGGCGCGCTACAGTACAAGCCGACCCTCCTCCTGGAGGGGCGGAAACTGGATGGCGGGCTTACGCCCGACCCCAACAGATGGCGCGGGGTTCGGCTAGCGTGCCGATCTGTGACGGGTTTCGTCATAATATAAATGTAAGAATTAAGTTTTTAATAAATAATATTCTTATTTTATGTGTTACCAGTCTTACTTGTCCTCTGAAACACCGTTGACGATTTCAATTATTAAGTTCGTAATATTTTAAGTTCGAATTTATTCCGCTTTAATTAAATCAACGTTGTTAATTTTGGACTATTGAAATTCATAACGGGGTTCATCAACAAGTTTTTTCAGTACAATCTTGAATTCGGCCTTCGCTCACATATTACGATACGTATATATATATATATATATATATATATATATATATATATATATATGTATGCCAAACCGATAGTTCGGGGACTATTTTTGGTATGAAAGCAATATTTCGGGGACATTTGTATAGTTTGAGGACCGTTCTCACAATTTTTAAGTATAAAATGCATATTTCGGGGACGGTCCTGAAAGTTTTTAGTATATATATGAGACATTTCGGGAACTAGGTCCTGAAAATTATGTTTTTATATTTTAATGATGATTCTTTCATAGAATTTCGAGGACTTTCATATTTTATACTTAGATACGGAACTGTATAGGTTTGGTGTCTAGGCTTGCTTTACCGTAGTTTTTCGTAGCTTAAGTATATCGGTCCATAGTCTTTGATGTTAAGTGTTGCTCTTCGAAGTTTTTCGTCTTCCAAGCAGAGTGTTTTATAGTTCTCGGTATCTATGTGTTCCATACCATAGTTTTTGTCTTTAATATATACCGTTTTACAATTTGTTGTAAAATACGTTTGCAGAGATTAACATATATAATTAAAATTTTATTTTTTGCAACTTGAAAACATTTTTTCATGCATTTCTAAAAGATACTGTACGAAAAGCTGAGAAAGAAATTGTATGAAGTCGTGTTAATTCTTATTCGGTATCATTCGAATGGTTGAGGGGATATCGACGAAGTGGTCACCTATAAAAACAGCACCCCTCTATTGAATTTCATTAGTGTATGGCTTTCAGAGGGTCAGTTTTTCGGGAAAGGTTGTAAGTCCAGAAAAGTTGTTACTACATTTCTGCGCAGGGAAGTGCAGGCGGCGCCTCGGCTAGTGTAGATAAACAAGTGTGGGTTCATATGGGTGCTCGAACCTTTTACCCGGTTAATACAAATGTCAACAATAAGGAAAAATAAAACATTATATTGGAGTAGTGACGAGTTTACGAAGAGATGCCACATATCCTGTCAAATAGTCAGATGAGTAAAAAATATTTAATTTAACAAATGAAACACAAAAATAATTGTACACAGAAAAAAACGTTTATATATTCTGCCGAAAACTGAAGTAAAATTTGCCTAAGAAATACAGTAGTCCTTCCCTTATTCTAATTTGTCCAGTCAGGCAAGATGGCGTCCTTCTTCCCTTATTCTAATTTTCCCCTATCCCCCACTACTTAGATTTGTAGTCTCACTTTTGTCTCTTTTTCTTTTGTTGCACATGCGCCGTTATTTGTATTTAGAAAATCCACACGTCAATACACGTCAGTGGGGAGAACGCGTGAGGGGAAATATTAGAATAGGAGAAGAGAAAAAATTAGAATAAGGGAAGACATTAGAATAAGGGAAATTAGAGTAAGGGAAGGAGTACTGTATTGTCACTTCGGCAATATTTGCTTGGTAATATCGAGAGAATGTACCCAATAACTCGTATACGTCTTTTCTGAAAATTCTATTTAGTAACTTCGGCAAAAATTGCCGAGTATGAACTATTACTGATCAGCTGTGCTTAATGGTAGTCAGTATACATAAGTAAGCTGCACTGATAGAAATTTCTGAACTTAGCCCTGTGATGCTCTCCGATACTAGCGCTAACGGAATCGTTTCGAACAGCATGTCTTGACTCTTTATACTTATTGCTTATAGATTCAATAGAAACCAGTAGGACTCGTGTCCAATCGCAGCGTTAGGATACGCCTTGAGCTATGAAAATCCTAACGCAGCGCTTTAACTAGATTGTAAACATATAGATATTAGCTTCTGAAACGTCGCACCGTGAATCTCGCAGCGTAGACTATACCATCATATAGCATTTTCAGAACAGGTGTATAATAAATAAAATTCATATGAAGCTTAATTTTTTCGACCACTTTTAGAATTATGTAATTGGGTGTATGTTTTTGATGTGAGTCAGACAATATTAAATTATAGATTATCAATTAATATTGTATGAACAAAAAATTATAATCATGATAAATTCATTCAGTAGTATTGGAAATTTCAATGCATTTGAATGTCTTTTTAATCCTGCAGATGTTGAATGAAATGCATTCAGAAGCATTGAAAATTAGAATGCAGTTATAAATCCAAAAATAATCCCATTTCACCCATTTAATGAAAAAAATATATATTGAATCGACCGAGAAGCGAACCCTGGATTCCCGCACAACAACATCGAGCCGTAACCATTCGACCAGATTCGCTGTTGTCCAATGATGCGAAACTGACGAATAGTTGAAATATAGAGTATTTATGCATTGTGTAAACATAAATAATGTCTTACATTTATTACCATTTTCCACATTTATGTAATGATTTACTTACCAACTTTTGAAAAGAACGAATGGATATAGATAGTACATATTTTTGTTGATACAAATATTGTAAGTTTTATTCTAAATTACGCAATATTTCTAAAACGTTACGAGATACGCGGTGAAATTTGACGAAATATTGACATAATTTCTAAAGCAGAGGTACTTTGGTGCGATGATTCCAAATCACTATATACATGATCCGAAAATTTTTTAAATTTCCAATTTCTAAAATTATGAAATTTTGTAATTCCGTACGGCGGTTTTGAATCGTCTCAGCAATCGGAATTGTATTGAAATGTATTCCTGGATTGTATATGTAGACCTGGATTCATTTTTTCGTTTTTGAGTACCCTATTATAACATTTCGAATATATTCGAATCCAAAAATACTAATATTTTAATACAAAAATATGAATTTCGCCAGAATTCATATCTCATTCCGTTTACGATATAATGCGTAATTTTGAAAGCAATATATTTATTCTCATCGCACTGGGACGAAAACAATGGGAGGAAAGTTACTTCTTTTCTTCCCTTTCATGAAGAAAAATCGTATACTTCCTTCGGGAAGTAAAAAAGAATGCCTCAGACTGCGTGTAATTTTTACCCGAGGTGAAGCCATTCTTTATTTTATCTCCCTTGGTGAGTAATATACTATTTCTCAATAAAAATATTGCATTGTACACTTACTGAAAAGTGAACAAATTGTCAATTGGTCACAAATAAATGAACATTGTTTTTATACTTAAAAAAAGTTTACCCTGAGATCTGCAGGAAATTTTTTTATTGATTTCTTTTAGATTCATTTGGAATAAAACAGGTATTATTTTGATAAGTTATATATTATTAAAATGGATTCATTAATTCTGGTAATTACCTGTTATTATTCATAGATTTGTGTTAAAAAATTACTAAAATATTTTTGGAATCGAATATATTCGAAAAGTTCAAATAATAATATACATTATATTTATTTGCATTCGCATAGATTCATAATTTATACTATTAATAAGTCAACATTTTATTTGTATTCATAAGGATTCATTATGAATATGATAATAATAATAATATATATTATATATATTTGCATTCAAATGAACTCAAGTTCTTTCTTGTACATATTATTTTTTGATATAATTGAATTCATATGAATTAAAAATGTTTCGGAAATTTATTTTCGTATTTGTATGAATTCGTCAGTGACAGAAAATGGATTCAAAACATATGAAACGAATGCTTTTGTATTTTTTCTGAATGCATTTTCGATTACTGAGTTTGAAAACTGATTGAGACTATGCGGAAACTCGTAAGAATCATTGATTTATTTTCAACACTTTTTGAAACCACTTGATGTATTATATGCGAAAAGAAATCGCGAAAGTATTAGGTAAGCGTAGAATAATCAAAATAAACATGTATACAAACCGCCCGCCTTAACGTCTGTGACAAGTTCATGTGATGCCATTCAAAACGCTGCCGTCTCGAGATTCATAGCTCTGTGCTGGGAGAGCCGTAATCAGGGGGGTGACACTGCTGCTATATTCCCTATAGTATATCGGTTCTCTTAGTGACCTCCCACTTATCTCAAAACTTCATGTATCCAGATGGCGCTTGCAGTCATGTGCTCGGCGAGCTTTGGCGTGATAATCGTGACGCTCTTTTAACTATGTAATATACGTGCACTAGATGCTTACAATCGCCGATACGAGGTCTAGGTATCGAACGCCGTAGTTCTTCATCACTTTAACTAAAATGCGTCCACCAGGTGTTTAGGGTCACCTGGTGATATAATTATATACCTGGTGCACGTATTTCAGCTAGAATCCTGAAAAACTATGCAGCGCGATACCTAGACCCCGTAATCAGCGAACTTAAACATCTGGTGCACGTATTTTAGTTAAAAAGGGGAAAAACTACTGAGAGCGATACCTAGTCCCCGTAATCGGTCACCCTAAAGACCTGCAGCAAGTATGTATTTTGCCAATCCGATTCAAAACTGCGGATCGTCATATCTCGAGACCGTAATCAGGAAAACATCCGTGCGTTGGTTGCCAAGCACATGTATACTAGCGCCATCTAGTGATCGCAAATCCCGGGGGTCACAACGAGAACGTTATGAGCGAAACAGTTTCACCCCCCTGGCCGTGATGCAGACCTTTCGACGCAAACACGACTGACCGCGAGGATTCCCGAAGGTGTACATTATGACTTCCCAAGTCGGAACGCTATGGCACACTCTGGCAGCGCTGCGATCGGAAATTTCTATCAATGTGCCAGAGAGCTCGTCTGCGCTGTCTGTACTTTGTTGGTATCGTTACATCTTTGTATCCACCGCGCCACGGAAAATATACAACTTTTCTTGATTTTCCCGATTTTCACTTCGATTTTGATATATGACAACTAATGTTGTAATTTGAATGGCTGATTTGAATCTAATTTTTTTAATAGGTTGGTTTGTCATATTAATAACTCAAATATGCATAATAATTTACAAATTATGTTAAGTTAATCTTACAAATTAGAAAATCTAATTTGTAAGATTAACTCCCTTCCAAGTAATCTCCCTTACCCTCTCTTGTGTGGTAAAAAAAGTCGATGGTAATTTTACGTTCGATATTGCATGTAAATTAACACTCAGTTGCAATGTTACGCATCAATCCTGATTAAGAGAATGACGAACATTGTACATTTGCAAATAGAATGCTATTTTACTACATCAATTACAATTATATACCTTAAATTATCTTCATAAATTCCCTTAAATCCCAAGAATCTAAAATATTTTTTACAAAAGAATCCATATTATCCAATACAATTAATTTTGTGGAATGAAGGTTACACAGAACAAAAAAAAAAACATATTGTTTAGTATGTCGATAAGAGGTCCTTTTCGCGGGGTACTTTCTTACGTTTACGCTTTGTTGGTTAGAACCAATCACAACGCTGTATAAGACATCACGCCAGTAAACAAATGTTCTGATTGGTTCTGACGTAAGCGTAACGGAAGAAACGACCCTTAATTTACCGACGTTGCAGGTATACTGGCGCGGCGCTAAATTCGCAGTGCACTCTATAAATGAGGTTATCCTCTATCCTTGTATCCTGAAAAGAATAAAATGACATAAAGGATCAGTTTTTTTTTAGTCTAATATAAAAACTGAAAACTTAATACTTATCTAATTCAGGCAACATTTTGTGACGGATTTTTCTCCTTGTTTCTGTCATTCGGTTATAAGAGATAATAATTAAGCATTTGTTTACTTCTGCGTAGGGTATTTTAATTTGTATGTATTGCTAACACGCCATTGGCCGACCTAAAGGCTAAGCTCGTCTCTCATTGGCTGAGCGCTGTAACATGGGATCCCCTATGGACCGGGAGCAAAAGACTCACCCGTATGTTAAAAAGTTAATAATTTTTTTCAGGTTGAATAGCGAATTGCTTTGTGGTTTTAAAATCTTTTCCTTAAGCAGAAGTATTATATATTATTACGGCGGTTGTTACGGATGACTCCCAGTAAACGAAAACGAATAGAAAGATAAAAATACGAACTGAAATGAATTCAAGTGTATTAAAATGAATTAAGAAGTGGATTCAATTAATCATTTTCATGCGTTTTAATTCATTTTAATTCACTTGAATTCATTTCAATTCGTATTTTAACTTTCTATTCGTTTTCGTTTACTGGGCTCTATTAGATGTATAAGTATAATCGACAACCAATTATTTTAACGCACACGAGCATGGCAACATCGATCGTGCAGCACAATTGCAAAGGATAAAAACGTCTTCCTTATTAAAACGAAATAGGATGCAAATATTTTCAAGGTCGAAAATAATTGCAAAATTCGCGGAAATAATTGCAAAATTGACCAATCTGCAAATTTTGGCATGGTTTCTCGTCATGGTTTCCCTATATTTAACGTAAAAGTGCTTTTAATGGCAAAAAACGCGGGAAAAATTGAACCAGATATTGGCGAATACATGCATAAATTTAAAAGGTCGAAATAGCAATATGCGAGGAAATAATTGCAAAATTGACCAATCTGCAAATTTTTGCAAATTTCTCTTAATATTTGTGTAGATCTCGTCCAGATAAGCATTTTTTACCTCTTGACATTTTCGCCTATCTCGTCACGGTTTCCCTATATTTAAGAAAAAAGTGTTTGTAATCCAGAAAACGCGGGAAAAAAATTAAAGACACGTGCGAACAACTCGGAAACGGTTGTTTATACCCAAAAATTGCAAAGAATAAAAACATCTTCCTTTTTATTGCTAAAAAAGATGCATATATTTTCAATGTCGAAAGGGTAATATTCGCGGAAATAATTGCAAAATTGACCAATCTGCACATTTTTGCAAATTTCTCTTAATATTTGTGTAGATCTCGTCCAGATAAGCATTTTTTATCTCTTGACATTTTCGCCTATCTCGTCACGGTTTCCCTATATTTGAGAAAAAAGTGTTTGTAATCCAGAAAACGCGGGAAAAAAATTAAAGACACGTGCGAATAACTCGGAAACGGTTGTTTATACCCAAAAATTGCAAAGAATAAAAACATCTTCCTTTTTATTTCTAAAAAAGATGCATATATTCTCAATGTCGAAAGGGTAATATTCGCGGAAATAATTGCAAAATGGACCAATCTGCAAATTTTTGCAAATTTCTCTTAATATTTGTGCAGATCTCGTCCAGATAAGCATTTTTTACCTCTTGACATTTTCGCCTATCTCGTCACGGTTTCCCTATATTTAAGAAAAAAGTGTTTGTAATCCAGAAAACGCGGGAAAAAAATTAAAGACACGTGCGAATAACTCGGAAACGGTTGTTTATACCCAAAAATTGCAAAGAATAAAAACATCTTCCTTTTTATTTCTAAAAAAGATGCATATATTTTCAATGTCGAAAGGGTAATATTCGCGGAAATAATTGCAAAATGGACCAATCTGCAAATTTTTGCAAATTTCTCTTAATATTTGTGTAGATCTCGTCCAGATAAGCATTTTTTACCTCTTGACATTTTCGCCTATCTCGTCACGGTTTCCCTATATTTAAGAAAAAAGTGTTTGTAATCCAGCAAACGCGGGAAAAAAATTAAAGACACGTGCGAACAACTCGGAAACGGTTGTTTATACCCAAAAATTGCAAAGAATAAAAACATCTTCCTTTTTATTTCTAAAAAAGATGCATATATTTTCAATGTCGAAAGGGTAATATTCGCGGAAATAATTGCAAAATTGACCAATCTGCAAATTTCTCTTAATATTTGTGTAGATCTCGTCTAGATAAGCATTTTTTACCTCTTGACATTTTCGCCTATCTCGTCACGGTTTCCCTATATTTAAGAAAAAAGTGTTTGTAATCCAGAAAACGCGGGAAAAAAATTAAAGACACGTGCGAACAACTCGGAAACGGTTGTTTATACCCAAAAATTGCAAAGAATAAAAACATCTTCCTTTTTATTTCTAAAAAAGATGCATATATTTTCAATGTCGAAAGGGTAATATTCGCGGAAATAATTGCAAAATGGACCAATCTGCAAATTTTTGCAAATTTCTCTTAATATTTGTGTAGATCTCGTCCAGATAAGCAGTTTATACCTCTTGACATTTTCGCCTATCTCGTCACGAGTTCCCTATATTTGAGAAAAAAGTGTTTGTAATCCAGAAAACGCGGGAAAAAAAATTAAAGACACGTGCGAACAACTCGGAAACGGTTGTTTATACCCAAAAATTGCAAAGAATAAAAACATCTTCCTTTTTATTTCTAAAAAAGATGCATATATTTTCAATGTCGAAAGGGTAATATTCGCGGAAATAATTGCAAAATTAACCAATCTGCACATTTTTGCAAATTTCTCTTAATATTTGTGTAGATCTCGTCCAGATAAGCATTTTTTATCTCTTGACATTTTCGCCTATCTCGTCACGGTTTCCCTATATTTGAGAAAAAAGTGTTTGTAATCCAGAAAACGCGGGAAAAAAATTAAAGACACGTGCGAATAACTCGGAAACGGTTGTTTATACCCAAAAATTGCAAAGAATAAAAACATCTTCCTTTTTATTTCTAAAAAAGATGCATATATTTTCAATGTCGAAAGGGTAATATTCGCGGAAATAATTGCAAAATTAACCAATCTGCAAATTTCTCTTAATATTTGTGTAGATCTCGTCCAGATAAGCAGTTTTTACCTCTTGACATTTTCGCCTATCTCGTCACGATTTCCCTATATTTGAGAAAAAAGTGTTTGTAATCCAGAAAACGCGGGAAAAAAATTAAAGACACGTGCGAACAACTCGGAAACGGTTGTTTATACCCAAAAATTGCAAAGAATAAAAACATCTTCCTTTTTATTTCTAAAAAAGATGCATATATTCTCAATGTCGAAAGGGTAATATTCGCGGAAATAATTGCAAAATGGACCAATCTGCAAATTTTTGCAAATTTCTCTTAATATTTGTGCAGATCTCGTCCAGATAAGCATTTTTTACCTCTTGACATTTTCGCCTATCTCGTCACGGTTTCCCTATATTTAAGAAAAAAGTGTTTGTAATCCAGAAAACGCGGGAAAAAAATTAAAGACACGTGCGAATAACTCGGAAACGGTTGTTTATACCCAAAAATTGCAAAGAATAAAAACATCTTCCTTTTTATTTCTAAAAAAGATGCATATATTTTCAATGTCGAAAGGGTAATATTCGCGGAAATAATTGCAAAATGGACCAATCTGCAAATTTTTGCAAATTTCTCTTAATATTTGTGTAGATCTCGTCCAGATAAGCATTTTTTACCTCTTGACATTTTCGCCTATCTCGTCACGGTTTCCCTATATTTAAGAAAAAAGTGTTTGTAATCCAGAAAACGCGGGAAAAAAATTAAAGACACGTGCGAATAACTCGGAAACGGTTGGTTATACCCAAAAATTGCAAAGAATAAAAACATCTTCCTTTTTATTTCTAAAAAAGATGCATATATTTTCAATGTCGAAAGGGTAATATTCGCGGAAATAATTGCAAAATTGACCAATCTGCAAATTTCTCTTAATATTTGTGTAGATCTCGTCTAGATAAGCATTTTTTACCTCTTGACATTTTCGCCTATCTCGTCACGGTTTCCCTATATTTAAGAAAAAAGTGTTTGTAATCCAGAAAACGCGGGAAAAAAATTAAAGACACGTGCGAACAACTCGGAAACGGTTGTTTATACCCAAAAATTGCAAAGAATAAAAACATCTTCCTTTTTATTGCTAAAAAAGATGCATATATTTTCAATGTCGAAAGGGTAATATTCGCGGAAATAATTGCAAAATTGACCAATCTGCACATTTTTGCAAATATCTCTCAATATTTGTGAAGATCTCGTCGAGATAAGCATTTTTTATCTCCTGACATTTTCGCGTATCACGTCACGGTCTTTCTATATTTGAGAAAAAAGTGTTTGTAATCCAGAAAACGCGGGAAAAAAATTAAAGACACGTGCGAATAACTCGGAAACGGTTGGTTATACCCAAAAATTGCAAAGAATAAAAACATCTTCCTTTTTATTTCTAAAAAAGATGCATATATTTTCAATGTCGAAAGGGTAATATTCGCGGAAATAATTGCAAAATGGACCAATCTGCAAATTTTTGCAAATTTCTCTTAATATTTGTGTAGATCTCGTCCAGATAAGCATTTTTTACCTCTTGACATTTTCGCCTATCTCGTCACGGTTTCCCTATATTTAAGAAAAAAGTGTTTGTAATCCAGCAAACGCGGGAAAAAAATTAAAGACACGTGCGAACAACTCGGAAACGGTTGTTTATACCCAAAAATTGCAAAGAATAAAAACATCTTCCTTTTTATTTCTAAAAAAGATGCATATATTTTCAATGTCGAAAGGGTAATATTCGCGGAAATAATTGCAAAATTAACCAATCTGCAAATTTCTCTTAATATTTGTGTAGATCTCGTCCAGATAAGCAGTTTTTACCTCTTGACATTTTCGCCTATCTCGTCACGATTTCCCTATATTTGAGAAAAAAGTGTTTGTAATCCAGAAAACGCGGGAAAAAAATTAAAGACACGTGCGAACAACTCGGAAACGGTTGTTTATACCCAAAAATTGCAAAGAATAAAAACATCTTCCTTTTTATTTCTAAAAAAGATGCATATATTCTCAATGTCGAAAGGGTAATATTCGCGGAAATAATTGCAAAATGGACCAATCTGCAAATTTTTGCAAATTTCTCTTAATATTTGTGCAGATCTCGTCCAGATAAGCATTTTTTACCTCTTGACATTTTCGCCTATCTCGTCACGGTTTCCCTATATTTAAGAAAAAAGTGTTTGTAATCCAGAAAACGCGGGAAAAAAATTAAAGACACGTGCGAATAACTCGGAAACGGTTGTTTATACCCAAAAATTGCAAAGAATAAAAACATCTTCCTTTTTATTTCTAAAAAAGATGCATATATTTTCAATGTCGAAAGGGTAATATTCGCGGAAATAATTGCAAAATGGACCAATCTGCAAATTTTTGCAAATTTCTCTTAATATTTGTGTAGATCTCGTCCAGATAAGCATTTTTTACCTCTTGACATTTTCGCCTATCTCGTCACGGTTTCCCTATATTTAAGAAAAAAGTGTTTGTAATCCAGCAAACGCGGGAAAAAAATTAAAGACACGTGCGAACAACTCGGAAACGGTTGTTTATACCCAAAAATTGCAAAGAATAAAAACATCTTCCTTTTTATTTCTAAAAAAGATGCATATATTTTCAATGTCGAAAGGGTAATATTCGCGGAAATAATTGCAAAATTAACCAATCTGCAAATTTCTCTTAATATTTGTGTAGATCTCGTCCAGATAAGCAGTTTTTACCTCTTGACATTTTCGCCTATCTCGTCACGATTTCCCTATATTTGAGAAAAAAGTGTTTGTAATCCAGAAAACGCGGGAAAAAAATTAAAGACACGTGCGAACAACTCGGAAACGGTTGTTTATACCCAAAAATTGCAAAGAATAAAAACATCTTCCTTTTTATTTCTAAAAAAGATGCATATATTCTCAATGTCGAAAGGGTAATATTCGCGGAAATAATTGCAAAATGGACCAATCTGCAAATTTTTGCAAATTTCTCTTAATATTTGTGCAGATCTCGTCCAGATAAGCATTTTTTACCTCTTGACATTTTCGCCTATCTCGTCACGGTTTCCCTATATTTAAGAAAAAAGTGTTTGTAATCCAGAAAACGCGGGAAAAAAATTAAAGACACGTGCGAATAACTCGGAAACGGTTGTTTATACCCAAAAATTGCAAAGAATAAAAACATCTTCCTTTTTATTTCTAAAAAAGATGCATATATTTTCAATGTCGAAAGGGTAATATTCGCGGAAATAATTGCAAAATGGACCAATCTGCAAATTTTTGCAAATTTCTCTTAATATTTGTGTAGATCTCGTCCAGATAAGCATTTTTTACCTCTTGACATTTTCGCCTATCTCGTCACGGTTTCCCTATATTTAAGAAAAAAGTGTTTGTAATCCAGAAAACGCGGGAAAAAAATTAAAGACACGTGCGAATAACTCGGAAACGGTTGGTTATACCCAAAAATTGCAAAGAATAAAAACATCTTCCTTTTTATTTCTAAAAAAGATGCATATATTTTCAATGTCGAAAGGGTAATATTCGCGGAAATAATTGCAAAATTGACCAATCTGCAAATTTCTCTTAATATTTGTGTAGATCTCGTCTAGATAAGCATTTTTTACCTCTTGACATTTTCGCCTATCTCGTCACGGTTTCCCTATATTTAAGAAAAAAGTGTTTGTAATCCAGAAAACGCGGGAAAAAAATTAAAGACACGTGCGAACAACTCGGAAACGGTTGTTTATACCCAAAAATTGCAAAGAATAAAAACATCTTCCTTTTTATTGCTAAAAAAGATGCATATATTTTCAATGTCGAAAGGGTAATATTCGCGGAAATAATTGCAAAATTGACCAATCTGCCCATTTTTGCAAATATCTCTCAATATTTGTGAAGATCTTGTCAACATAAGCATTTTTTATCTCTTGACATTTTCGCCTATCTCGTCACGGTTTCCCTATATTTGAGAAAAAAGTGTTTGTAATCCAGAAAACGCGGGAAAAAAAATTAAAGACACGTGCGAATAACTCGGAAACGGTTGTTTATACCCAAAAATTGCAAAGAATAAAAACATCTTCCTTTTTATTTCTAAAAAAGATGCATATATTTTCAATGTCGAAAGGGTAATATTCGCGGAAATAATTGCAAAATGGACCAATCTGCAAATTTTTGCAAATTTCTCTTAATATTTGTGTAGATCTCGTCCAGATAAGCATTTTTTACCTCTTGACATTTTCGCCTATCTCGTCACGGTTTCCCTATATTTAAGAAAAAAGTGTTTGTAATCCAGCAAACGCGGGAAAAAAATTAAAGACACGTGCGAACAACTCGGAAACGGTTGTTTATACCCAAAAATTGCAAAGAATAAAAACATCTTCCTTTTTATTTCTAAAAAAGATGCATATATTTTCAATGTCGAAAGGGTAATATTCGCGGAAATAATTGCAAAATTAACCAATCTGCAAATTTCTCTTAATATTTGTGTAGATCTCGTCCAGATAAGCAGTTTTTACCTCTTGACATTTTCGCCTATCTCGTCACGATTTCCCTATATTTGAGAAAAAAGTGTTTGTAATCCAGAAAACGCGGGAAAAAAATTAAAGACACGTGCGAACAACTCGGAAACGGTTGTTTATACCCAAAAATTGCAAAGAATAAAAACATCTTCCTTTTTATTTCTAAAAAAGATGCATATATTTTCAATGTCGAAAGGGTAATATTCGCGGAAATAATTGCAAAATGGACCAATCTGCAAATTTTTGCAAATTTCTCTTAATATTTGTGTAGATCTCGTCCAGATAAGCATTTTTTACCTCTTGACATTTTCGCCTATCTCGTCACGGTTTCCCTATATTTAAGAAAAAAGTGTTTGTAATCCAGAAAACGCGGGAAAAAAATTAAAGACACGTGCGAATAACTCGGAAACGGTTGGTTATACCCAAAAATTGCAAAGAATAAAAACATCTTCCTTTTTATTTCTAAAAAAGATGCATATATTTTCAATGTCGAAAGGGTAATATTCGCGGAAATAATTGCAAAATTGACCAATCTGCAAATTTTTGCAAATTTCTCTTAATATTTGTGTAGATCTCGTCCAGATAAGCATTTTTTACCTCTTGACATTTTCGCCTATCTCGTCACAATTTCCCTATATTTAACGTAAAACTGTTTGTAATAGCAAAAAACGCGGAAAATATTGAACCATAAATGATTGGACAACTCGTAAACGGTTGCTGATAACGAAAAATTGCAAATTTATTTGACTGGTCCCCAACTATGAAAAAAATGTTAATCGTATAAACTCATTTAAAACATTCAACAGGTCATAATGTTATCGAATAGTCTGCCGCGGTTAAAATGGATCCTTTAAAATATTTTACCTTTCCCCAAATATAAAAAAAATCTTAATCGTATAAACTAATTCATTTAAAACATTCAACCGGTCTTAAAGTTATCGAATAGTCTTCTGCGGATAATGAGGATCCTTTAAAATATTTTACATTTTTCCAAATAGGAATAAAATCTTAATCGTATAAACTAATTCTTTTAAAACATTCAACATGTTTTAAAGTTATCGAATAGTCTTGTACGATTAAAATGGATCCTTTAAAATATTTTACCGGCCCCCAAATATGAAAGAAATCTTAATCGTACAAACTAATTCTTTTAAAACATTCAACCGGTCTTAAAGTTGTCGAATAGTCTTCTGCGGTTAAAGAGGATCCTTTAAAATATTTTACATTTCCCCAAATAGGAATAAAATCTTAATCGTGTAAACTAATTCATTTAAAACATTCAACCGGTCTTAAAGTTATCGAATAGTCTTCTGCGGTTAAGGAGGATCCTTAAAAATATTTTACATTTCCCCAAATAGGAATAAAATCTTAATCGTATAAACTAATTCTTTTAAAACATTCAACATGTTTTAAAGTTATCGAATAGTCTTGTACAATTAAAATGGATCCTTTAAAATATTTTACCGGTCTCAAAATATGAAAAAAAATCTTAATCGTATAAACTAATTCGTTTCAAACATTCAACCGGTCTTAATGTTATCGAATAGTTTTCTGCGGTTAAAATGGATCCTTTAAAATATTTTACCGGTCCCCAAATATGAAAGAAATCTTAATCGTACAAACTAATTCTTTTAAAACATTCAACCGGTCTTAAAGTTATCAAATAGCCTTCTCCGGTTAAAGAGGATCCTTTAAAATATTTTACATTTCCCCAAATAGGAATAAAATCTTAATCGTATAAACTAATCTATTTAAAACATTCAGCCGGTCTTAAAGTTATCGTTAAATTTAGCCTGAATGCCATGAAAACTTTAATTGCTGTAAACTAAATTTTTTATAAACTTTTAAGGGCTTCTAACATTATACAATATTATACTTATGCATAAATATATATTTAATATCAAGTAAAGGACCCTGAAATTCGTTAAAATTATATTTTAGCTACCGTTCCAAATTTGTACTGGGCCTGCTGATTAGAATACGAATTCAGAAAGTAACCTTTTTATTCGAATAAAGGAATAGAATTATATTTACGCATCAAAATGGATTCACGGTTGACCAAAGTATGGATTTGGAATTTAATAATTGAATCCAATTCTATACAACTCTATCCAAATTCGATTGCTGGGATTCTTTTCATTAACATTTTTCGTACTATTTTTTCTTGAAAGGTATACTCCTCAGCTTTAATTTCCGCTTTGGTTTTTGTCGATAGCTCAATTTGTCGTAAAGTTATGATTTTTTTAGTGAACTAGCGATTTTTTCGTGGGTACCTCGACATTTTGCAAAAAAAAATATATGAAAATTTTTTTTCAAAATATTCCAATTGGGACTTTAACTTCAAGGTTGCACCAAGTTACATGAATTCTTTCAGATTTTTTAAAGCCTTTTTACTACCCAAATAACGCTCGGACGCGAACAATCCTCCGGTCGGAATTGAAGGTGCCGAAAATACGTGTCGGAACTATGGGCTAAACAAAAACATCAAAATTTAACTGCCCCAACAGCTTCTAAACTGTCAGAAAACTTTTGCAGTTGGAAAATTAGAACCTTAAAAATGTCAATTTGTCTTTGAAATACATTATTCTTATAACGTCAACTTATGATTTGAATCAAGTTTACTCTTTACCGACGCTGTATTTTCGCTAAAAAGTATACATTTCATAGGATATTCATAGAGAATTACGATTTTAGGGTACATGTAGGGCAACAAACTACATTTTTTATATAAACAGCAAACGAATAAATTAATAGCGACAGAGAAATTCGCCAGAATACATTTCGTAGGTAACATTGTGATTTCCGAACCGATTTCACTGAAGTTTTGTTGCAAAAAAATCACCCTAAAATAACAGGCACTTGAAAAAGTTGCTTAATAATTCTGTAACTTTTATTTCTTAGGTTAGATTAGGAATCATCGTTATCGACAGAGTCGGTTTCGCAACCACTTACATGTACACAATGCATGGGTTTAACGTCGCTTATATCAGCTTTCCAAACCGTATCTAAGAAACTGGGACATAAGAATCGTCAATAAGAAATGCACAAATAATGATTTTTAAGATTTTATTATAACTTTAGTCATTTTTCAAATAAACTAATCGACATTTTCTTGTCTACAAAACTCGTATATCATTATGAAATACTTGCAACTTATAGTAACTTACTAGGTAAAACTGATATTTTCTTTCCCGGAAAGCTGATTTCTCTTTAAAGAGCAATTTTCAAATATATATTATAACTCTTTCTTTTTACAGTTGCGAAATCCGTCTCTTCACAGCTTGCTTCTTATTGCTAAGCCATGCTTTTATTTGTGCCGGTGATCGCGCAACAAGGGCCGGTGTTTTCCCCTTTAAATCATTAATTTCTCTTAATGAAGGAAAGCGATTTCTGTCCAGATTAATATAAAAACCGAAAGCTTCCATCACCGCATCCTTTTCTGCAGTGTTCCATGGCATACGTTTGACCGAAAGTCTCGGAGAATCTGTAATTTATAATTGGTCATTAGTTTGTGACACTGCAAATATATAGACTATTATAGTGATATCCTAAGATATTTACGTATAGATATGAATTAATAGAGCGAATTGTGTTTTGGGATTAACATTGGGACTTCCTCAATAGCAAATTGAATATCACAATTTGGGATTCAAATAAACCTACATTTGAAGCATACGAAAAACAAGTGAAATTTGTTACTTGGGGGGGGGGGGGGTTTCGGGGACACTGATTAGAAATGTGATCTCAGTTTTTAGAAATTCTAATCTTACATTTTTTTAATTATAAATGACGGTTGCAATGTGGGTTACGAATATTAAAATTGAATACCAAACATTGTCCCTCACTTTGCCCCATAAACTGCCATTTTGATTTTCGAAAAACTGACATCGGAGTCGTAATCTGTAATCTTAAAGATCTAAATAACGAAAAATAAAAGTGATTTTTTGTTGTATTGTTAGACTGACAAATACAAACCCTTAGCACGTTAAAAAATATTATACAACATATAAATTGGGAAATATGACCAAAACTTGACTTTATTGGCGTTTGGGACTAAAATGATTAAGTGGAATATGATCATCGATTATCTCACCAGATCGACGTTTCTTAGAATGTCTTGTTCCTTTTAATTTCTTTGGTGTTACTGTTGAGGAATTATCCCTAGATTTTTCACTATTTGTATCACTGTCTTCTGAGCTGCTTTTGTCCATATCGTCTATCCCTTTTTTCGCGTGTTCAAGAAGTTGAGACATTTTTTCAATTTCTCTAGGTACAATTGTTTGTCGGTAAACAGACTTATGAATGTTTGTGGAATGTCCCATAAACGTGGCTACTTCTGAAATTTCTGACTCGCGTAAATTCAGTTCCAAACATTTCGTAGCCATGTGTTTTCGAAGCAAAGTTCCACGAAGTAAATGGTGTTTAGCAGCGCCACATAATTGTGCATATTTCTTCATCAAATTGCAAGCATTTAAATAGTGATGTTTCGTAGAGTCAGCGTGACTGATTCCGAACACATAGGGATTCGATGAGCGAACACCAGCCTCTTTTCGATATTTTAAAATGCATTGCACGCTTTTCAGTAGTTGTTGATTTAATAGTACTGGAACACTTCTATTTTTTTTCCCGCGTATTTCAAACCGCACATATTTTCGTAAAGTTCCTTCTGTTGCACTTGATACTTTTGTAGTAGCAGTTTTATCATTTACATTTACTCCTTGATAACTATTGAAATCGGCAATATGCATTCTTTCCAGCTCTCCCGCACGACGTCTGTTAAATGTTTGAATTGACGTTAGAGTTGTTTCCGCTAACTGTAGCCAAGTTTCATAACTAAACTCAGTTTGTAAATCTTTTATGGATTGCTCCCGTACCTTGCTTAGGTAGTTGAAAAGTTTTTCAACATCTTCTGTTGATGGTAGAGTTACACGTTTTCTCCTTGCTTGTTGAGCTTGGGTCTCTGCTACAGTAGTATTTACAGAAATTCCATAATCAGTTTCAAATATAGTCATGAACTTCTCTGCCTTGTCCATAACATTGTATTGTTCTTTTTTTATACAGTTTGTAATATGAACTTTGCTAATTTTTTTAATCAATGTTCCAAGCATGGACGCTGTAGAAGGAGCTTTGAACATTTGAGATGTGGGATCGAATTGTGCAACAACGTTAACAGCTTTGACTACATCGTCGTACTTTTTTGGGTCAAAAATCGATGCAAATTGTTCAATATCTGAATTAACATCTTTAACGGCGATCAATAACCTTCCTAGCATTCGGAGCCTTTGCCGAATCATCTTATTATGATGTTCTGAGGATACGTACTTTGTGCACTGTTGATTGGCAAATAAAATTAATAGTTCATCATATCGAACTATATCGGTGATATTATCATCACGCATAACAGGAAGGATGTGCTTCTTCACGTTTTGAGAGGCCACTGAATTGGTTCGAGAAGCTACTTGCTTGCCTCGCACTACAGCCAAACGATTCACTGATTTTTTCCCCGTACATTTAGCATAATGTAATCGCAGTGTATCTTTTTTAAAAAGACCTTTGCATGACGAGCAAAATGTAAAATCTTTAGGTCTTCTCAGAAATTTTGAATTCGGCCTTCTAACAACAATTAATTGTCCATCATTAATGTCTTCTCTTGTATTGTACAAGAAATTTCCTCGATTTCTCAACGCTGCAATTCCTTTCAAGCGTAATTCATCCTTGGCGGGTAAGTGACTAAATTCTTGAATCTCTTTTTCATCTTTATGTACTTGAAGTAAATGCCGGGCTATTTTTTGAACTTTCTTATTACAAAAAAAGCAACAATACACTTTTTTGTTTTTTATTTCTGGCGTTGACGTCATAACTTTTAAATTGGTATCACTGCAACTTGCTTTTAAAGAGAGATTAAAACTCGATTCCACAGAGGCATTATGATTACTCTTATCCGGAAAATATTCAGGATTATCAACATTATCGTCGTCATCACTTGTTGAATTATCGTCGGTTGGTTCATAGGATGAATTATCGCATGACTCATCTTCGCTTTCAAGTACATCAATATTTGAAAACTTGTTTGATGCATTTCGTCGCAGAGAATAACCAATCGTTTCATCTAATTTTCCCTTCGAAGAGTGTTCCTTTTCCGAAAATTCTGCATTGTTTATGGACATGTCATGTGTGGGATTGGCCACATTTAATAGTTTTGTTGAATTATCTGTAAATAAAATAATTTTGCGATTAGACGTATCATTTCAGAACGAAGAGTCCCCGAGCATGCGTAGCAATCGTTATCAAAAGGGAAAACTATGCGTCGAAGTTCAAGAATTTCAAGTGAGTGCTTTTAGTTAAATTCTATACATAAATATACTGAATAAAATTATGTACAAAACTAAAGTAACGAAGTAATGAGTTAAATTGCAAGTTGGAAAATCTGTCTATCATATAACCTTGAGAGCTGTTAAAAAAATATATTTCTAATGTGGAGAAAGGCTTCGCCAAGCGAAAAAGATTCGACATTACTTTCTACCGCTTCAATTAGGTTTTTCGCATGTGTCTCTTAGGTTTCAACCCTACTTAAAGTGCAGACAAAAAATATAATCCATACAAGTGGCATATTAGTGGCTTAAGTATTTTTCCTCTGAAAATACACTGAAACGTTCTAAAATTCATTGATACTAGTGAATAGTAATGCAAGTCCTTGAAGAAAATTCTCACGAAACACCGTAAATGACCTGGTAACTATTCAGTGACATTCGTAACATTTAACCACATTTATAAAACTATACTAACAATAAGATACTACATAGAACCAACATATTAAACTGACTGAGGTCAACTTCACATTAAATATCTTCCGAAAATAAATGGATCGAATTTATTCAACATAATATCGGTAATAATACAATTCGACCTGAAATATATATGATGAACGTAAGAAAATCGTTTCCTATTCCAAGAAAATATAAATCTATATTGCTATTCCTGATATTGGGGAATAATAAAAATAAAATAGCCCGATTTTAGAGCTTTTTTATTCATACTCTGGATAAGTCGAAACATCCACACAAAAGATGGATTAGTGAAAATGAATGTCACCATATTTAAAATTTCTAAATAATCAACACGGAATACACGAAAAAAATTAAGTTTATCTATTTTCAGATTAGAACATGAATTATTAATATTTTATATGATTTCACTTCAGATTTAAGGTTAATTCCTGTCAGTTAATGAATAATTTTGATTGGTGTAAATTCGAATTCACTCGTGCCGAGAGATTGTATTTTGTTAATTGCGTTTTTAATGCCAGGACACTCGAGCACCATGTTATCTATAAACCATAAACTGAATAAACTGTAAAATTTAACAATGTTTGTAATATTGTTGGAATACTAGATGTTGTAGTGTAAGAACCGAATAAAATTCGTATTTTCAAGCAATACAAAATTTGGTCAGAAATAGATCTAGAAGACAGGGCTTCTTTATTTTTGGAATTTTTTTTTTTTAGAATTTAGGTTCATTCCGTTATTATCGCGTAAAATTTATCACTTAAAAACCATTACAAATTTCGTTTATTTCATCAGTTTATGGGTTTTGACGATTGAGTTTATGTTTAATGGACTATGCAGGCTATCTATCAATATAGATGTATATTAATCGACTTGTAGTTACTCACAATGCTAGCCAATTCATTTTTAGGGATTCAGGTTTTGGATTGAAAGATATTAAGGGAAATTCAAAATTTTTAATCTATTGCAATCCTTTTTCGATTGCTGGGTATCCTATTTTGTGTGTTTTTATAGGAAATGTAATGATAAAAATTAAAGTTTCCTCAAAAGTAATAAAATAGACAAATTTTCCCGTGTACCTTCCAAGTATACGTTTGAAAATGTTATGTTAATAAAGTTTTCGAAATAAAGGTATAATAAGCATTCGCTAAAAAATAATTTTTATTGTTGCAATTGAGGCGTTACCGTTACCATCTGCATGTATAAGTTTGGGGTTTCCCACCAATTCCTTCTCGTTTTCGCCAATAAATGAAACATCCGTTGTAGATTCCAATGAGCGGTCAAGTGTCACTTTCGGTGAATCAGAATTCAATAAATTTTGAATATTTTCAAGTTTCGTACGATTATCTAAAAACGAAATCAGGTAAATGTCACTTTCTCACGATCCAAGAAGTAAAATATTTTATAATTAATATAAAAAAATGTACGATAGATCCTGTTCATTTTAGTCTTCAAACGTGAAAGAGCATACAAAATCGACGTCATTTCAGACTTCGGAATCGACGTCGGATTCGACGCCGAATTTTGGGATCGATTTCAATACCTTATCTGACGTCGTTTCCGACGTTGATTTCAAAGTTGTTTACCATCCCTGTAAAAAAAAATTACATCGATGCTTTTAATTATTTCATTACTTTTTTTCTAACTTTAAATAGTTTGTTATTGTTTCGCACTATTTATTTAATTTTTATACCTACTCAATTATAAACGTTCGCAAATAAATATAAAAAACGCATTCGCCCCGGCGGGATTCGAACCTGCGACCCTTCGCTCACAAAGCACGCACGCTAGCCACTAAGCTACATGATATGTTATAATATAAATTTCAGAACTTGTACATTAAGATCCTAGAATTATTATTTTTTATGTATATTTATAGCAACGATTTTAATATTTATTTGTAAACTTTTTGGTGATAGAAATATAAACCAATTTATCCGCGCTAGGTTACATACGAAATGTAATTTTATTTTTTATTAAATCATGTTAGACGTACTCTTTTTCATCCAATAATAAAAGTGCATTTTAGAAATGTGTAAAGTTTAAAATTTTTAAATGAATAACGGTATAATCAAAATAGATACGCAAACTTTGACAAAATTTTGGAGGTTATCGAAAGCCCAATTTGGGATATTGATTTTGAACATGAGTAAAATATAAAATTTAAGAACTTTGCAAATTTACATTTAACAAATTTTCCAACATTTCATTCTCACAGGTTTCAAGACAATTAGAATTTTGAAAATTTGAGTATTAAAATTCGTAAAGTTCTCAAATTTTAAATGTAAAAAATTGAAGGAATAAAGTCTCAAGTAGATTAATTCCTTGAAATATGTAAGAATCAAATTTTTGGGAAATTTGCTAAATATAAATTTGTAAAGTTCTTAAATTATAAATTTTACGAATACTCAAATTCAAATTCCTAAAATTTTATTATGTCCTAAAATTTTGCGTTTCTCTTATCTATTTCAATTATACCGTTATTCATTGATAAGGTAGAAATATACATCGAAAAACGTGTGTACATGAAAAATAATTTAAAATTCGAATTTAATTTAATTTTTTAAAATTCGGCTACCTAGAAAGTAATTCTAAACATTGTATACTATCTCCTAAAAAGTTCCAAAGAAATCAACTGAGAATTGAGCGAGAATTTTCGGAAATAAGTAAAAATCATCTATTTCAGAAAAATTCTCGCTCAATTTTCAATTAATTTTTTTGGTATTTTGTTTTTTCTTTTGTTAGAATTACTTTGTAGGAAGCTGAATTTTGAAAAATTGATTTAATTATTTTTTATTTACGGTTTTCGACATAAATGACTACCTTATCGACTGAGGAATATAGAACCCCCTTAATTCATTAGACGTTTAACAATGTCAAAATAGACAGAAGAAGATGCAACATTCTGTACACCATCGAGAGAAGAATTCAGACTTAAACATTTCTTTCGATGGGAGGATTGTCAACAGAAAAAGATTTTAGACATAAACATTTTTTTCATAATAAATAAAATAATTTTTTTTTACAGGGATGGGAAACAACTTTGGATTCACCGTCGTTTCGGACGTCAGATAAGGTGTTCAAATCAATCAATAATCGAAATTTTAAAACACATTTTTAGTTCATTTGTCGTCGGAGAAACTTCATTCCACAGATATGATTTCGATATTGTCGACGTAATGACATGCGGCAAAATAATACACAGGGACTATAAAATAAAAGAATTATGATAAAAGATGCAGTAAAATGTGAGATACATACATATGCGATATTTTCTTTTGTATTTTTGCAGGTTAGCTTACCTGTCAAAATGTAAACTTAGTTCCCTATATACATTATCTACTTCTCATCTAAATCTTAATAGTACTGCAATATCAAGTACAAATAGTCTACAATAATGTGCTGAATAAAAACATTATTGGAAGTACTCAGAACCTTTAAAGCAAACAAATGTAATAACGCTCAGGTTATAATATATGAAGGATTTTTATTTAATTATCAGGAAACGTCGAAAGTGTCTGAATGGCATAATATTGAAAGTAATCTAGTGCATACAAATCTAGTGAATGATATTTCTATTGGCCTCGGCAAAACATTTAGGAACGTAGTATATATGCGTCTACTCTTTCTTCTTTACATTTTGTATGAATTTAATGCAATAAAAATTGAATATGCAGGATACTTCCTTAGAGCTAAAGTAACAAGATTTAAAATGTCATTGTCTAAATTTATTTGCACATGTTACTTACATTATTATTTTATTCAGGATCTTTGGACATTTTGTACTAATTTAGATTAAAGTCTCTTTCATTATAAAGACATCTTTATTACTTTTGTTAGCTATAACAGTTTTAAATTCAAACAAATTCAGTCGACATTTACAATCGTGTCGTTTCAACTTTCAGGAAGGTATTCTATATATTCAATTTTTGTTATTTAATTTCATCTTTATTTATTTATGTACATACAAGTAATGTGCATTAAATACATACAACTATAAAGAACAAAGATTAGACCCATATAAAGTAAAAATTTAACTGACAAAGAATAATAGAAATGTTCACTATGTTTGTATGCGCATGTTATTTTCACTATTATTTCATTGAGACTCTAGACATTTTGTAATAATTCAATTAAAATTCTTTATGCGTTATAAAGGCAGCTTTATTAAATTTGTCAGTTTGAAAGGTTTATTTAAGTATAACGTGAGTACGTCTAATAATGTTTCAACGCAACACGTTATTCTTGCCCATCTAACAAAACTGTACAAACTGAAGCATATTGTATAAATTACTGTTTACATGAAGTTTCGAATATGCTCTAATCGCATAAAAATTGAACAAATCATAAAGAATCAGTTCTCATACAGTACACTTTTAAAAAATTACGAAAATAGTGTACATTACAAGAAATGATCATCTAAAAATCATTTTTGGTGTATCCCAATAGTATACCTCTGCTTCGTCTCATTTGCCATTATGCCACGTTAGTAAATCTAGTAAACTGAATAAAATGTAGATTTTCTCAGGGCTATTTGTAAACATGTATTTCTTATAAATACTCATGTGTACAGGTAGAACTTATAAAACAATCGAATAAATTCTCGTTTTTCAAAACGTAATAAAAATATGTAAAATTTCGTATGCCATACATACCATTTCGAGCTACAATCGTTTCTCCTTTTTTTATTATTTTTTTACATCTTACGCTGTAGTTCCCATTTGGGAGCAGAATTAGATAAAACATTAGGATATAAAACGTTTCCAACAGCTTCGTTGTTAAAAATATATGCTTTCAATAGTTTCAATTCTACCAAAAAATCTTTTCTTTGTAAACCATAAACTAGATACTTTATAGACATTTGTCACCTTGTATTTCGCAATGTGGGTCGCCTGAACTTGGGGCGCTCACAGCTTTGGCGCTTTAAAAAGGGCGCCTCTCTCAACGACGGTCTACTCTATGTCAGGGGGTGATACTCTTGTGTTTACCGTGTCCGCGACGTGATTCCGTATCTTATTGTAGCGTGTGCCCGGAGGTTTTGCCGGAGTCACTATAACGATAGATTAAACCTCAAAATGGAAAGATAAAAAGTTATAGATAGATATCCTTTTGTTGTCTCATTAAGAACAGCATGCATAATTTCTAGACGAATTAAATAACATAGCATTATTTTTGTGGTTTTTAAAGGTCGTTAAAAGTAAAAAAATCAGTACTTTTTTCATTCTAAGGCTTCCGTCTCAAAAACCAAGCAAGATAATCTAAAAGTGCACTAAATCTTTTTTAAAGGGCATTTTCTATAAAAAATTCAGTGAGATCATATATCTATAGTTAATAGGTTAACCACCAAAAACGCTGGAATGTCCGCATTATAAAACTAAATAAAATGTGTTGCAAGTTCCAGCGTTACTCGTGGCGCTCGTGACTAACCTATTAACATTAGAGATATGCTGTCACTGACTTTTGGTCGGAAATTTCATGCTCAAAAAAAAAAGGTTTAGTGCATGCGTTATTTCGCATCGTTTTCGATACGGTAGCCTTAAAATGAAAAAAAGTATTGTTTTATTTACTTTTAACGACTTATATGAATCTTGTAATTAATATTTAATAAGTATTAATTCGTATAGAATTTCTGCGTAAATACTCTTTATGACATCAACAAAATTGTTCCCACTTAAACAATTTTTTTTTACAATTTCGAAACTCAAGCGCCATTTTACGTTCATTAGAATCTCACGCACGAAAATACGCAGACGAACCGGGCACATATTGCTAGCGCCACCGAGGGGTAATGTAGTAGGACACTGCTGAACCGTACGAGGCATAGGGAGTTGCACCCCCCTGCTCTACGTCGAGACGTTGGGAGATGTAGATAATTCCGAAAATCCAGACAACGTTATAGATGCAGATAGAAAAGCCGCAGATCTTGCAAATGAGCGTTTATAACTATATTTTATAATATTTTGATCACTTTCGGTTTCTCAATTTTAAAATTTATTTCACATTGAAATCTTGCGATTAGTGGATAAAATGTGATCCCGAAAACGAAAACAGCAAATATATTATACTTCTGGTTAATATTTAGAGATTTTTGCTACAATATAATTTAATTTGTCAGCAATAAATTTCTACAAGTTTCAGTGTATTTTTGGATATGCATGCAATATCGGTGTACTTTCCAATCCTTTTTAATCCATTATTATAAAATAATATTTCAGGAATTCCTCGATGCGTATCTGAATACGTTTCAATCCATTTTCATCACATACATATTTTTGGATGAAATGCATTAATCGATGCGCATCTGAATTCGTCTGAATGCATTTTCAACATATTCATAATTTTGGATACACATGCATTCATTTGTATTCAGTTAAATTCTTTTTTATCTATTTTATTGGATTCAAACCTCGCAATAGAATGGATTTAAAAGTATTTAAAAAAAATGAATTCAATTGAATCCAAACGCGATTGCTGAGCAGACCACGTGGAAAAACCCACCTGGATTTTTGCAGTAGAGTGGTCTATCGCATGGTATAATAAGAAAGGTACCGCAACGCATGGATGCGCAGTGGACGACCAATCACAAACCGACAGGTCCGTCCGTCGCTGGCCGCATATGTAACTATAGAATATGTAGGAGTAACCATGGTATAATAAGAACAGACCCAGGAAAGACGACTGTTTTGATCCTCTTGGTCATTCGACAGCAATTATTTTATATTTTGTCTACATATATTTAGTTTTTTACAATTTGCTCAAATTTATTTGAATCTAACAACTTAACCATCACTTTCATGTTCTACCTACTACTTCAAAATTCACTTTACAATGAAAAAAAAACAGATGTACAAAGATTCATATCCACCTATGCTCTTTTCAATTCACAAAAATATCTGAATTATACAGGATCTAATGCTCGCCCAAGGGTTAACAGTATATGCACTTATATCTTGGTCACGTTCGGCTCATGTAAACACTTGGAACTTTTTTTGTTATATGTACATAGAATAAAATTCCTCAGACCAAATTGCTGAAGAACAGCTGAGAGACGGAGTTCCAAGAGGCTAATTCTACGCGTTGTTTGACTAAGCCATAAGCCATCCTCAACTACTTCAGCGACCTGTCGCCGCTAGAGAGTCTACCAGTCGCTTTCTGATTGGTGGCACGCAGTTGCCCCCTTATGGCCGCCTGCGTGTCGCAGTGCCTTTCATATTATGCCATGGTCTATCGTGCGGCAACTTCAAAATATTAATAGACAAGACCGCGTTTTCCTTTCATCAATGCAGCGACATCTACGTAACTCGCATCCTTTAGTACTACACTAGTAACGCGAACCTTTTTTTCTATTCAGTTAACTCCCACTGATGTAAACGTATGTGAGATCATATGTGTGTGCTAACTTGTTTACCCGGTGAATCCAAATATAAATAAAAGGCCCCAAGTCCGTGTCATTTAAAATGTCGAAAAATAATGCCGTGAAAATGCCCATACGAAAGTATGAGGCTGTGGCATTTTTATAAAATAAATGCCCTAAAATGCAGTGAAAATGCCTAACTGAGAGCCTAGACTTCTGGCATTTTCGTAAAATAAATGCCTACAAAATGCCGTTAAACTTCCCAATTGAGAGCATAGGTATTTGGCATTTTCATAATATAAATGCCAAAATAATGCTGTAAAAATGCCCATATGAAAGTAAGAGACTGTGGCATTTTCATAAAATAAATGCCGTGAAAGTCCCTGACTAAGAGCATAGGTTTTTGGCATTTTCATAAAATAAATGCCCGAAAGTACCGTGAAAATGGCCGATTGATAGCACGAGCCTTAGGCATATTCATGAAATAATTACTCTAAAAATGCCACGAAAATTACCATCCGAATGCATAGTCTTCTAACATTTTGTAAGATAACTTAGTAGATAGCCAGTTCACCAAGAAGAAATTTGAACTTCATTTTATTTCCCCAAGCAGCATTTATTTTTGAAAATTCCAGAGGTTCTTATTGTCAAATGAACAGTGTCACGGCAGTTTTTTGGCATTTATTTTACGAAAATGCCAGAAGTCTAGTTTGGGCATTTTCACGGCATTTTTTGAGCATTTATTTTATGAAAATGCCAAAGGTTCGTGCTATCAATCGGGTATTTTTATGGAATTTTCGGGGCATTTTTTTAATAAAAATGGCGGTGACATTGGCTCTAAAATCGGAAATTTGTCTGCATTTTTAGGGCACTTTTTAGGTCGTTTTAAACCGGCATTTTTACTGGCATTAATGTCGCATTTTTTGTGGTTGTCCATACTGACAGGGGTGTTAATCAAGTGTTAATGGCAATGTCATAAATGATATAATTGACCTACGTCCTCAGCGTACTGCGTTTACGTGCATTTATTGACAAACAAATAGCTACGAAGGCGTGATTTTGAGGACCAACGCTCGCATATTTGAATATTTTATATATACCCATGTTTTATACAAACCCAATACAATTGATGGGGAATCTGCCCCCAATGCGTGATGCGGCATCAACGGCATTTGCTGATACAGGGTTAGATTCCGCGGGACACTTTAATGTCAAAATGTCGAGAAACCAAAAGGGCAAGATATACTTATGTGTATTTGTATGCATGGCTGTAAAGGCTGTGCATTTGGAGTTGGTGTCGGATTTCTCAACTAACGCTTTTTTAATTGCTCTTCACCGATTCATTGCTCGTAGAGACAAATGTATAACTTTATCATCGGACATCGGAAAAAATTTCGTTGGCGCAAGTAACAAATTACGTAAAATTGTCACGAGTCCGACAGCAGATCTAGAATTTTAAATTTGGTTGCGGAAAACTCAATCACATGGAATTTAATTCCTATATATCTTATTTACATGGAGTCTCACTAATTTATATTAATCATTATATCGTTAATATAGCAACACCGTCTGTGACGTCAGGGTCACAAACTAGGACCATATTGAAAATAAATTGACTTACATAAATGTATAACGATATTCAAATGGCCTCCAGCCTAATGTAAATTTATTGGCTGTAGTCTTAAAGGCAATGGGATAAAAGATATTGACATAGGTCCACGAAGTATTGCGTTCATGTCTGTACATTGGTCAATGTATAGGTACGAATGCCTAATTTTGTGGACGGATCCTTGCATATCTCAATATTTTGTAAAAACGACCGCAAAATATCTGTCCGAATTTAGGTGACAGAAGGTAGGAGTTCAGACGTGAAAATATAGTCAAAAGACGACAGATATTTTACGGCTGTCAGTAGAGTCCTAGGAAAAATGTGCACTATTTATGTAGTGAACGCAGAATGGAAGAAAATAATTATGAAAAGTGTTAATGGCAATGTAACAAATGATATTCATCTAGGTCCTCAAAGTACTGCGTTTATATCCATATATTGACAAACAAATAGCTACGAAGACGTGATTTTGGGGACCGACACTCGCATATTTGAATGTTTTATATATACCTATGGAACATGTGCACGTTTCAAGATGTGAACAACTAAAGGTAGAAAATAATTTTTAGGCCATAACGTGTGAAATAATGAAAATATACGATTTTGCACCGCAGCCGTTTATGACGTCAAAACATTAGTTAGATCCACATGGAAAATAGTTCGGTTAATATGACGTAATGTAGAACGATATCAAATGGCCTCTAGTGTAATGTAAATTTATTGGCTATGTAGTCTCAAAGACAATGGGGTAAGGGATATTGACCTAGGTCCTCGAAGTATTGCGTTCATGTCTGTACATTGGTGAATGTATAGGTACGAATGCCTAATTTTGTGGACCGATCCTAACATATCTCAATATTTTGTACAAACGATCACAAAATATCTGTCCGAATTTAGGTGACAGAAGGTAGGAGTGCAGACGTCAAAATATAGGCAAAAGACGACAGATATTTTACGGCTGTCAGTACAGTCCTAGGAAAAATGTACACTGTTTATGTAGTGAACGCAGAATGGAAGAAAATAATTGTTTCACAATACCATTCGAAATAATAGGAATTTATGGATTTTACACTGTGCAGCAACTTTGGAGTCAAGGTCGCTACCTCTGGCTACATAGAAAAAAATCTATACATTTTACACAAATATAGAATGATATTCAAATTGTGGCCTTATAATTTAAGTTTATTATGAAAAGTGTTGGCAATGTGATAAGTGATATTCATCTAGGTCCTCAAAGTATTGCGTTTATGTCCATATATTGACCAACAATTAGCTACGAAGGCGTGATTGTCGGGACCGATTCTCGCATATTTCAATGTTTCACATATACCCATAAACCATGTGCACTCTTTAAGATGTGAACAATCTTGGGTAGAAAATAATTTTTAGGCAATAGCATCCGGAATAACGAGAGTGTACAAATTTTGCACCTGGCGCCGTATATGATGTTAACAATTTTACGTAGATCCACATGGAAAATTGTTTGGTTAATTTTACATAAATCTATAATATCAAATGTCTTTCCACGCGATAGACGTTCCTCCGGAAAAATGTGGATAGAAACGGATAATATAAAATTAAATTCTATTCGGATCTTAAAGAAGCACATACAAATGTATATAAAATTTGAACATTTCAGTTATATAAATGGTAAATCCTGTATTATCCACTTTCTTACATTTTTACCGGCTTAATTAGGGACAGAGTTGTCAGAAATTGTGCACATATCGTTGCCCCGGTTCTTAAAATACCAAGTTCGTGTCGACATATTTATGAATATATGAATATACAAATCCATAACTTTTCGATCATATTTTCCAATAGCTTTCAGGTGCACTTTCAAAAATATTAAACCCTATTTTCATTGCGTCTCATCAATTTAAATAAATTACCTACAGCGTTAATGTAGAGCGCCGGTGATGTCAATGCCAATTTCTAGTAACATAATAAAAAGAATAAATGGATTTATTTTAAATAAATGTACAACGATAATCAAATGGCGTCAAGCGTAATGAAAACTTTTTAGTTATTGTCATAAAGGCAGTGGGGTAAGTGATGTTGACCTTGGTCCTCGAACTATCGTATTTACGTCTATACACTAGTGAATGTATAGACATAAAGGAATAATTTTGGGGACCGATCCTCGCATGTCTGAATATTTTGTGCCCACGAACGCAAAATATTTGTCCGAATTTAGGTGACAGAAGACAGCATTTAGCATATGAGAATGAACACAAAAGATGACAGATATTTTGCGACTGACGGTATATACCTATGAAAAACGTACACCTATTATCACATGAATGCAGAAAGGTAGAAACTAATTTTTAAATAATAATGTACGAAATAATAGGTATGTATGGATTATAAAATAATAGGATTATGGATCATGGCAATGTGGTAAATGATATTGACCTAAGTCCTCAAAGTACAACTTTTGTATCCACATATTCGGGAACAAGTAGATACGACATGTGAAAATAACTTTTAGGCAATAGCAAGCGAAATAATAAAATTGTGCGGATTTTGCTTCGAGCGTCGCACACTCCATACCAACTTTGAATTTCAGGTCATTACTTAAGGCTACATAGAAATTACAACGGTATATTTTACATAAATAGTGAACGATTCTCAAATACTTGAAAGTTTTTTACGTATCTATGTACCAGATACATTATTTGGGACATGATATTATAAAAGCATTGAATATTCAAAGATAACAATGTTAAATGTAATGGAATGTTATCGATTACATCTTCTACCCCGCTCACGAATTTTAAGTCGTCACCGCCATCAACATTGCCAAATATATTGAATAATATTCACCAATGCACACCCACGGCCGTTAATATTTGCGGAGAATCCCTCATGTTGTCTTTATTTTTCACGAAAGATGTATAGGCAAAGACAAGATCTATAAACAAGGACGGCAGGGGTGGAGTTCCCCCGCAAGAATTATCGGCCGTTTGTGTAAAATTATATTCAATTATCATTTTGTGTTTGAAACAAATTAGTTATAGCGTTAATGGCAATTGGGTACATTTAATTGATAAAGGTCCTGAAAGTATTGCATTCATGTCTGTACCCTGATGTTTGTATGGATATAAACGCCTCATTTTAGAGACCGGTCATTAACTATTTAATTCTTTTAAGAGCCATTTCAATAATTCATGGTGTCATCTCTTGATGACTTTGAATAATTTCAAGCCAACAATGAATGAATTGTCTGTTAAACAATATATACATTTAAAAATATTTCAATATATTTCGACAACAGTTTCAGGACCGAGACCTTGAAGTGATGTTTCTGTATAATATTATTATACATTCTTTTATTTTTGTATATATAGTCTTAATATTTGTATATATATTATATATGCATCAGAATATTGCTATGTATACAATAAAATACGAATGCAAAATTTTGGTCCCTGAACTATCGGTTTGGCATACATATATATATATATATATATATATATATATATATATATATACATACTTTTTGTTGGTATATACCAAGGAACTTTATAAGTGAAGTGTATCTGTATTTTTTAATCGTCGTATTTCTTCTAAAAATGACTAAAATTATAAGGTTTTGAAACAATCGCTAACCTACATATTCCGTACAAATGCTGATGTTGTAGCATTTGGTGCCGGAAGTATCTATGTTTTGCTTCGATATAAAATATATATTATGGTGGTTAAAAATAAATTCTTTTCCGGAGCTAAGCTTATTTAGTAAAGAAAAAAAATGAAAACTTTTTTGTCTCGTGGTAAAAATCCATTAAATGACATTTAGAGAAGTTTTGAAATTTGCTTAATGTAGCAAAAAAAATGAACACTCAACAGTGTTGAACTTTTATGCATTTTACTTTATGTAATTCGGTTGAAAATCATTATTCGGGGGTTTATAGTGTGGCTGATTCCGAGTATGACCCTGGATTTACCAGATTCGAAATGGCGAATCCAATATGGCGGACAAAAATGTCTAAAATACCTACATTAAATAAAATTAATTACCCGGGGTTTCTGGGTTCGCGGATTACGAATCTGATTTTTATTTCGATGACACATTTTACAGTGTCCGTCATCAAAATAGCAAGTTGTCACCAAAATAGCCCGTTGTGTCACCAAAATAGCCACCCCTGGTCTCCATAATAGCCACTTTAAATATATATGTATCTATACCGATGATTCAAAGACCTATAATTTTCGGTATATGTTTACGATATACATCGATTTAAAAAAGGCATAAACACTCCATTTCTACCGCCCTTTTATATATACATACAGCAATAGTAGAATATATATTACTAAGATGTTACCGATACCTCCAAGCAGGGAAATATATTTAAATATATATTTATATATTATATCGAAGCAAAAGATCGATACTTCCGGGACCAAATGTTACCAAATTAGCAGTTTTGGGGCGGAATATGTAGTTCGCCGATTATTTCAAAATCTTAAAATCTGAGTCAGTTTTCACGGTATACTTCAATTAAAAACGAACCAGTCTATACACTGAAAAATTTGTTCTCTACACAAAAATAAAATATACATGTTTTTTATTTTAATATGATATTTGAAATTATCGAGTTTTGATTTTTCAAAGTTTTAGATGCTCCATTTTGAACTGTCTGTAATTCAAAATTCAAGAATTTAATTTTCAATACATATAGTAGTTAATTTTTATAAACAAATTCTTTTTTTTTAGTTGGACATGATTTTTTTATACTAAACTTTTTTATACTAAAACTCTTTATTTAACTATGCAGAAGATATTGTGAAAATTTCAGTGGTAGTTTTAGAAGTTATCGAGTTATAAATTTTTAATTAATGATAGGTATGTCCGCCCCAGGTTCCCAGTAATGCGTGCTTAGTTTTCCGAGTATGCGGTATGTGTGTATTTCGTAAAATATGAATTATTACAAATGAAGCTCGTATATAATTTTGTATTACATATGGGTGATTCTTTAGAAACTGTGATTTTTTAGTATGAAAATTTGGACGACAATGAATGTGCTCACTTAACATGCTTGGATACGTTTTCGGGGTACTTTTGGGTTCCCAAAAGTGTACCAGAAGTTAATACGCTACAACTTCAAAGGATCAGTGAATACAGCCTTATTACTTAACCCTTTTAAGATGTTACGTTTTTGTCGTAACAATTTATTATTATTTTATTTGATTCCCGGTAGCGAGGGGAATCGGGTTCGGGGTACGCGTAAAGGGGTTCGATACCCCAAGTGATAACTCGAGAGATGTTAATAAAAATACTTTATTAAGAGTCCTAAGATGCCAACTGGGAGGCCGTACGATACAACTCGATCGCGCTGCGACTAAGTCCTAAATTTGTCGACGTTCGCGGAGAATCGCCTATTTAACCGGGGTCGCGTATCCGAGATCTTTTTGGATCGAGGCTCGGGGCGAATCTACCCGGACAATCCAATTGCATTTTGCAAGACAGGTCCGTTTCCTTAAAAACTGCAGGAGCGGGAGTGGCGATAACGACACCCCCAGGCCCTCGCGATCAGCGAAGGTTCACGTGATTTGCGCTTCCTTGTTAACGTGATATTTCGTACAAAGCGCGTGTTCCTCCATTCGGCATTTCGCTATTGTAGTTTTTAATAACATGGTGAATCGAGGAACCCGATCCTATTAGTAAAAACATCCGTTCCGCTTCGAGTTTGCCGGCTCGGTATCGGTGACGCTCGGGTTACATGAGCTATTGCCCGCTCTTATCGTTGTCAATTGTTTTTAGATATTTTGCAGATTGCAAAACATCTTAAATTTCGACCGGATGCTTTTGCCAAAATATTCTCGCTTCATTTGACCGGCAGAAAGAAATACCGTTTCTAATTACATCTTAACCTAAAACAATCTCCGGATGTGTAGCGTTCGGTTATAATAATATCGACGCACATCGGAGAGTATATTAACAAAAACACTCAATTCCGGTGGCCGATTTAATGGCTCACCCGATATTGAAGGTATTTTAATAGACTGATTACGTATAAAATTAGAATACGAATGCAGGATCTAGGCAGAACCCTGCATACGTAACAAAGAGTACATTTTTATTTACATGGAAAACAGTTGAAATTTGTTACTCGGGAGTTTTCGGGGTCTCTGATCACGAATCTGAACTCATACTTTCAAAATTCAAATTGGCGGATCCAAGATGGCGGATCGAATTCGTAAAAAATTACTCGACCGAGATAAAACTGAGTACTCTGTTTTTTTTTCGCTGATTACGAATATGATCTCATATGTTCAAAATTCAAAATGGCAGATCGAACATATCTAACTTATGCGCCTTACTCGATCCGCCATTTTGAATTTCTCTAAGCTGACTTCAAATTCGTAATAAGGGAACCTATAAACACTCGAGTAACGAGTTTCAAGTGATTCCGATGAATTTGAAAAAAATTGTCTACCGTATTGAATCCGCCATTTGAATTTTGAAATTCTGATAATGGAGTGGTAATCAACGACCCCAAAAACATAAAATAAATTTTGTCAGGGTACGTTTATAACTTTGTATTCTCAAAAATGATTTCTTTTTTTTTTGTTTACATGTAATAATTAGCATGTCAATTAACAATGATTTTTTTATCCAGGTAACATTTTATAACTTTTTTTTAAACACAAAACATTTAATAAACTTTCATTTAGTTTAGAAAAAAAGGAACCGGAACTGTAGGCCTCAGTAACTGCACATACTAATAAGAGTTCCATCATGATTTTTGAGGCTGAAATATAGGAAAAATATGAAAGCAATGATGAAACTGAGAAGAGAATGAATAGTCATTATCTATTGCGACGAACCGCAAACTTCTCCTGGGAGTTTCAAGCTGGAGTACTTTAGACGATGAGTACTTTGTGTCTGAGTCTCCTTGTTTCTTATTTCTCTGTCGATGAGTTTTGTCTTTGGTATCCTTCCTGCCACGGATTTTCGAAGGTCTACTTTTTGAGCTTCCAGTTTCCGCCACTGCTGGTGTTGAGGTCACATTTGTTTTAAACGACACCTTTGGAAGTTGAACTGACTTGAGAACATAGTTCATAGATCCAATACCGAAATGTGAACAACTCTCTCCCGAAGGACAGTCAAAACAACTTAACGAGTTGAAAAAACGAGCGAGGAGTTGTTTTTATTCCAGGTATATGGATGAACCTTCATGGTTCCTGTGAAACGTTTAATTCTTTTAAGGGGGTACAGCAACAATAGGTTGAATCTCGTCAATGGTAACAGTGTCAATGTGCACTGCTTTGACTCGATTACGTAGGATTTTGACAAGACTTTCAAAGTTTGAAATATCAGTGCCATACTTCACTTGGTCATCCGCTATTTTTGTTAAGCTACCTCCAATACCGTCAGTTGGACCCTTTCCGTGCCCTGCCTCAGTGAAATTGTGAGTAATTGCATTTATTTGTGGATAATGCTCAGGGAGATATTAAGTTATCAAGTAGAACATTTTTCTGTTTCTGTATTGAGTACTGTGGATATCACTCAAGAAATGTAACTTTGTTGCGGACGGATACTGTAGTAAGAAAGTATCCAGAGTTTTCCTGAGGTGAACTAGTATTGCGAGTGGATCATGACGAAGAGATTTCGAAAGAATGGCGAAGCTTTAGACATTTCTGAGAGATACAGCATACCTGTATGCAAAGTGCATTGTTTTCGGCTTGCCCCAAAATGTACTGACTGTACTTCAGTTCCATATTTGGAGGTATAATTCTCACTGAAATCCATTAAAATCACCAACTCATCTGAGCCCCAATTACTTGTTAGTGTCTTCATGATTTTCTTATGATGAAAAACTCGCAGCTCATGAGCCATTAGCAAATCCAATTCAATTGAAAATCGATCCAAACTCTTCTGTACATTGCATGTAATTTTATTTTTCTTCGTAATTAAAACAGTTATGGGTTTTTGAGATTTTTCATTAAGGTGATGCTCTCTATTTGTTTCCCATTTCATATAAAACATTTCATAATCAGGATTCACGGTTTGCAGGTTACACTACAGCTTTTTGCTCATGCACTGCTCACATGTTCTAGCAAGACACTTCTCCAAACGTTCACAACACGTAATTTGTTTAATAATTTTTTGTGAAGAATTTTCTGCCAAAATTTTCATTCTGTGTAACTCACTGACCAACAATCCAAAATTCTCATGGGTGTAGCAGGCGCACGTATCTCTTTCAGTCACTTTCGGGGCCACACAATGCAACGGACGATATTTAGCGAAGATTGAGTAGCTTATACGAAGAGAGGCCTCACTACAGAGCTTCAAGTATAAATCTTTGATATTGGCATCCATGTGACGTTTGGATACTAATTGACCATTCGCTTTTTGCAGTTCTTTTTCCCTGGATCAATTTGAGAATTTTCCTCATAAAACTTTTGGACCCGTTCTCTCAGAAATTTCAAACCTGCAGTTTCCTTCCTTGGGTATTGCAGTGGCTCGCCAATGTGGAAAATTCTGGAGGAAACAACTGGTACTACATTCTTTCTAATGAATGTTAATTTACGGTATTTTTTAACAATTTTTCCAGATAAGACTCTTCCCAATATTTGTTTAAATTTATTGCTCTTAGAAGTTGTATAAGAAGTCTTAATTTGCTGCATAATGATTTCTCCTGCAACTAATTTTTCAGTTATATCAGAATCGATCTTTCGTCCATTTATAAATTTTTTGATTTTTGAACAGGGAGATGTGTATTGAAGTCCTTTAGGTTTGGATCGAGCAATTTTTCTCCGCAATTTGGCCACTTCCTTCTTCAACTTTTCATTCTGACGATTGAGATTCGCATTATCTCGATACGATTGTCTTGAATTTCTCACAAGTCTTTTCCTTCTAACTTTGGCCTGTTTGGTGATAAAACTGTTACTTGGATCGTTGCCCTTGTTCTGACTGAGAATGGATAACTGCTGTCTCATTCTCCAATTCCTCTTGGCCAGCTTTTCTTTAATTCTACGGTTCTTTCTCACCGTTACATTTAGTTCGTGTACGCCTTTAATTTTTCCCTCTTTCTTTTCTCATTTCGTCGTCTGTCAGCCTCGCAGTATGCCTGATAAGCTTTTGGATCATCTCCTATTTTCTGTCTTCTCTTCCTCGCTGCTTCTCTGTTTTTTTTCAAACGCTCCTCTCTGCCTGGCGTAGCACCCATTCTAGATTGACATTGGCTACTGGGTCGTTGTTTCTCTCAATTGCAAATACCCTCAACGCGTTTTGGCAAACTAAAAGATAATATAATAATAAGGGCAGGATTGATAGTAGTGAGTGTCAGCTTAAGTTCGAGCTCATGCCCGTACTCACATGTATGGACATGATCCGGTGCTCAAGTACGTTCATTAGCTGCTTCTTGATTTGAAAAATAAACTACAATGCAGATCACGTCGACACAAAAAAAAACTATGAAGCGGAACATTCGGACATAGAAAGCCCGGTGCAGATGACCAAAACTTCGAAAACTATGGAGCAGTAGATCTGGAGAACGAAGACTAGACTGCAAAAACTATGGAGTGGTATACCTGGATAAGGAAAAACTACGGTGCGATACACCTAGTCTGAAGAAACTATGGAGTGGTATACCTGGATAACGTAATACTTCGTTGCGGACACCTGGACACCGCAAGCTATGAACCACTATACCTGGATAATGAAAAACCACGGTGCTAAGCGCCTAGACATTAAAAGCTATGGAGCGGTATACCTGGAAAACGAAAAACTACGGTGGGGTACACCTAGACTGCAGAAGCTATGGTACCGTATACCTGGGTAACGAAAAACCTCGATACGGCACCTAGACACTGAAAACTATGGAGCGCTATACCTAGATCGAAAAACTACGGTACGGACATACCTGGACATCGGTCACTATAAAGAAGGACATCTGGAAATCGTATACATGATTCTCAAGGATGATTTGCAAGTCAAGAATCAGTCTACAAACGTATTTGCACCGGATCAAGCGTAAAATAGTTTTCATCTTTATATCGTATGTTCATGCCCACGTTACTGCTCTATTCTCATAAATGTGTGCACCAGGATATGCTGCACGTTAAGCTCCAACTCACCACTGTGAGTCCGAGACTAAAACTCGAAAATCGATCATCAGAAAGGATAATATTATTGAAAATCTCTGTTTTTGTACCTTCTATCCAAACATAGTGACGGTACGGGCAATGACGGTACGGACATTTGCTCTTGAAACCCGCGAAGCACAGAGAAGTGTTAAATTTTTATTATCGGGGAAATTGAGGTTTCTTCAGCCTTCCACAAAGTACAATTTGCGACCTTAAACACTCCGATATCGTTAACCACTTCAATGGTAATGGATCATATATGTACAAAAAAAATTATTGACAAAAGTGGTAATGGATCATATGTGTACATTTTGCAATAACTTTTACAATTCTTAATGAATTTGCATGAAACTTCGTATACCAAGATATTTTGGGTCGCTGAATCCGAATCTGTCGTCAAAATGGGAAAATTTAAAATGGCGGATCCAATATGGCGTCCGTAAATTTGCTAAATTTATTAAAATGTGCGGCGGACATTTTTCTTTATAAGGAAAACAGCTGAAAATTGTTACTGGGGGGTTGTCGGAGTCGCTGATTATGAATTTGAAGTTAGATTTTGAAAATTCAAAATGGCGGATCCAAGATGGCCGACCAAAATGCGAAAAATTATCCAAACTTTATGAAACTGGGTTCTCGGGGGTTTTCGGGGCCGCTGATTATAAATCTGAAATCAGATTTTGAAAATTCAAAATGTCGGTTCCAAGATGGTCGACATAAATGTAAAAAATTTACTTGATTTTGATGAAAATTGGTACTCGGGAATTTTTTGGGTCGCTGATTACGAATTTGAAGTCAGATTTTGTAAATTCAAAATGGTGGATTCAAGATGGCCGACATAAATGTGAAATATTTCTTGATTTTTTAAATGATTAATTAAATGTTAAATGATATATTTTAGGAAAAAATGGAACCCGTGTTTCACCGTTTTTCGATATCTTAAGTACAGGGCTGTACCACTTCTGGCACTTTTTTTTTTAAACAGCTACCACTGAAGTGGTTAATAATAAAAAAACCGCAGGTGATGACGATACGGACACCTATTTCCGTGGCACGTGAGTTTTCGATACACGAACACCGATAGTCGCCGGTGCACGAAGAAAAAATGTCTCGTTATAACTCCGTGCAGCACATGGTTCGAGTCGGTGGTACTTGATTTGCCCGAGGGATGGGGCGGCACAACACCGGAGAAAGCTTTACAGAAAGTGTTGCAACTTTGTAAGAACACCTGTCACGTGAAAATCCGTGCAGCGATAGTGGGGATAGGATGGAATAGGTGGTTCTTGATTTGTCCACGGAATGGCGTGCGAAGCGCCGGTAAACCGTTTACAACGTGTGTTGAAACTCTGGGCATACATATGCACACTCGTTTGCTTGGAGCTGCACTGTAAAAGTCTGTGCACTGGCTGACTGCATGCACTCTGCAGACCCAGCAGCGAAAAAGTTTACACATGTATATGCCAAGAGTTTCGACTCGCGCTGTAAAACTTCTTTCGACGCTTCGCCATCCATTACGCTGGGAAGCAGGGTACCACCGATTCAGCATATCGATGCACGAAATTCCATGGGGGCACTAGTGATCGCAGAGTTTCGACTCTCTCTGTAAACTTTTCGTGGATGCTCCTACGCGCTATTCCACGTTCAAGTTAAGTAGCACCGAATCGCCAGCGCTGCCCAGAATAACACCCAGGCAATTTTTCTCCGTGTGTAAACATTTAAGTGGATGTCTGAGCGTCAAATCGTAGTCATTCCCGACATATTGGATTATTGTAGGAGGCGCGGCGGCGGTTTAATTTAAATTTTTCAAAAATTTGCAAATTTCGAGGACATTAATGTTAGTTAACATATGTGCACATTATTATTATTGGATGATTGAATTCATGTGGAAAAGTTATCGTCACCTCATATCTTTCAACCGGAAATTGTTTTATTAGTTTCCATACTCCGTTAGAATAGAAATTAAGTCTTGAAAGTTCAATTTTTAATTTCGGACATGCGGCGGTACGGGCATTTGGGGTCTACTTTTCGTTGTTCTCAGCTATTGTATCATTTTTTTCCAAAAATTTTTTTTCCAACATTTGAGGAGGACCAGGAATGAGATGTTCACACTTTAGTAACTTACATTTTGACTGTTTTTTAAATAAAAATTTGCTTGAACATGAAAAATCACAGTTTCCAAAGAATCACCCATATGATACATTTAACCCATTAACGCCCAAAGGACACATCTTCTTGCTTCAATTTCAATCGATTATTTCGTATCAAAATCGAAGCTAACAACAATTGAGAGGTACATATCCTACTGTTTTCGAGGTCGCTCTTCAAGATTCCGAGGTCAAAATTAAGTTTCAGTCGTCAGGAATTCCAATATGGCGCCGAATTTGACAAAAATGTCCAAAAAATTGGGAAATGTTTATTCTTATCAATTTTTCTCGAGCCCTTAGAATTCTATTGAAACTCTGAACAAAGTACGAAATACAAAAAACGAAATACTTCAATTTTAAGAAAAAATTTTACGTTAATACCCTACATCATTCTATTGACCTCAAAATAGCCGCAACAATGGAAATTTCTTAGAAATTTTCTGGACGCTCTAACTAAAAAACTGAGCTTTATTTAAAAAATGCTAGGAATGAAAAGTTCTTAGAATATACCGAGAAATATCTTGCAAATTTTTTAGACTTTTTTTAGGCATTTTTTTTCTAAATTTTTTCAAAATTTATTTTCGAAAAATTATGAAAAAAAAAATTACTGTATTCTCTGATGAATTCTAAGAATATTTCATTTTTTGCCATTTTTCCAAATGTCGACAGTTTTCAAGAAAAAAATCCTAAGTAATAATATTTGAAACTCACTTTCTCTAACGAAGTTATTGCAGAAAAGTGATATTTTTCGTAAAATAAAAGATTTGCCATTTAAAATGTATACATCGGATCAAAAAGCAGGATTAAATTTTTTTGCACAGACTGTTATCTACATTCATCCTCTACATTACACTCCCTGAGTTGTGGGACACCCAGAATATGTGTGTATGTGTATGTACGGTGGGCCATTTTAATCGCCCCACCGGACGGAGGGGCTCATACAATGGTACCAAGGAGTTTGACCTTGAACTCGATTTTTAAGGTTATTTCAAGGTCAACTTGATTTTTTTAAACGGACACGCCTATTTTTTAACCCGGGTATGAAAAGAACGGAAAATTTTAAGTTTAGAGTGATGTTTATAAAAATTATCGAAAGGTCGAATGAGGGTCAAATTTACGAATTAAAACTCCCTGCTTATGTTTTTTCCTTAGCCGGGGCCGATTACGTAAAAAGTGGTTTAAAGGAAACTTGAAAGGAACAGTGAAGGTAACCTACCGATATCGTGTTCTAGACCTTGAACTCGATTTTCAAGGTTATTACAAGGTCAACTTGTTTTTTTTTGTAATGGAAACGTCTATTTTTGTCCAAGGATTTGAAAAAAGAGGAGAATTAAGATGTTAAGAAAGATGTTTATCAAAATTATAGCAAGGACCAACAAAGGTCAAATTTGCGAATTGAACTCCCCACTTGCGATTTCCGGAACATGTTCGCCAAATATGTAAATATGTTTGACATAAAAGGGCCAGAGAGCACTTAAGCGTGAATATTATGTTGATTTTGAACTCCATATTCGAGCTTACATCACATCTCACTATTCGGGGTGCTAAATTAAAGTGAGCCCCCTCGGCTCTTGCTATTTTGAAATTTATCTGTTCAAGCTCGGAGCAAATATTCAAAGTTGCCCCCATTTGCTTGAAGGCCTAAAATCAAACGCCTTTGGAAGTGGCGCACGGTACTGAGTAGAGTTGTTCTTGGAATTTCAGCGAATGCTTGGCAAATGCGGTTTCGAAATTTCGCTCTTGTTGTGGGCTTTTCTTCTTAAACGACATTTTTCAAATATCCCCATAAATGAAAATCTAGAGATGTGAGGTAAGGTAAAAAAAACAGGCCAGTTAATGCCTGCTCATCCAATCCATCTACCATTGTAACTTTCATTCAAGAAATCCTGTACGGTTCTAGCAAAATGTGGTGCAGTACCATCCTGCTGAAACCACATTCTTCGCCGTGTCCCTAAATCGACATCTTCAGGTAACTGATCCTTGATCAAGTGTAAGTAGGTATTACGATTAAAATTTCCTAAAAATTGATATCAGGACGGGTTTCGTGGTCGCAGATTACGAATCTGAAGTCCTTTTTCAAAAATTCAAGATAATGGATCCAATATGGTGGACGAATTTAACAAAAATTTATGGAATTTTCCTGTGATTCAAATCTTGGAATGTTTTGTGTTGATGATAAATAATTGAATAATATTTAAATAATTGAAATAATAATATAATAAAATCAGTAATGATTCCTTAATCGTAGTTTACGCATCTAGGGCGAAAACAGAGGAATCGCAGCAAGGATGACGAATGTGCTGAGCAGAAGAAAAAGAACGTCGGTCGCCGGACGTTAGCTGTAAATTGCAAGGAAATAAATTAACTATCAAGTTATTTTATCTTCTCTATCTTTATTGCATCGATCTTTACCGATCGTTTGAAAAAGGACTTCAAATTCGCAATCAGCGATCTCGAAACCCACCAGATACCAATTTATGTTCCATTGAAGCGTTTAATGGTATGCAATTCCGATATTCTGTTCGTCATGATCATCTAGTATTTTGGAAATTTACTAACCCACATTCGGAGCGAGAATTGACCGTGGGCTAGTATGCGCGTGAGTTCTTAGTGACTTGCCTTAACATTGTCGATCGCATCACTCCCAAAAAGGGCGACGCCCACGATAGGTTATTGAGTAAGGTGACTTTTCCCAGTGGGTACGAGAGACCTTCGTTTTCGGCCATTTAGCCAAGTACACGATTCGTTAAAAAGGAGCAATTGAGTTTTGTCGACGTCCTCCTCAGAAAATCGTTTAACATTCTACGTCATGTGCATCGACCCGAATCTGCCCAGACATATAATCGATGTCAGCGGCATAAACAAACCTACTTCAGTCATCATATGTACGGCTGACTTACCGGGTGCTATAGAGGTTCGACGTCTTACGTTTGAAGTGCAATACTGGGGCTTCAAATTATTTCTGCCGTATGGCGTATTTCTCTTCGATATCTTATTCTTCGGGTCAGTCAACCTTTTTCCTTCTATAATCAACCCTAATGTCGTTACTACGACGGGAAGGAAGGATACAACTCAGCCGGCTTCTAGTTTGTCGTCGTAATCCGAAGTTCTATGATCGAAATTGTTTTCCATCCTTTTCCTCAAATCATCGATAATATTGTCGGACGACTGAACTGCAACCCGACCAGTAACTCTTCTGTAACCGCGTCGAAATCGAACTTCCTCTTGACGACCAGATGGACTTTTGGTTGCTTTGAAACTTCCGAATAATATGATTGCTCCGATTCAGAGTTTTCGAGCAGAAATTGATCGTGTGATCGACCAACTCATTAATCGTCGCGATCGGGACGAGCTTAATTACGTGGTCGATGGAGATCATTCGAGAACGGCTAGTGCAACATACCGTCTTGCAATGGTTTCCTATAAGTGCTGCGCGTGAGGATCGCCACTTCCTCCGCCATTCACTCTGTGGCAGTTAGCTGCGCAATTATTGGCAGTGTCGTGAATAGATCTTTAATTTAATTTAATTTAAATTAATTAGTTTTTATTTTTATATATAGTACTTATTAATATTTTTATTAAATTAATTAGATTAACGCCACCTTATCCGGTTGTACCAGCCGACCGCGAAATCCCCGCTCTCAGGCTTTCGCTTTTCCTTTCAATGGGCTTCCCTTGGATTGGTGATGCGCCTATTACCCTAAGACCCGATGTTCTTTAAAGATGGCAGTTCTGTTTCCCAGCAGCGAACGTTTCCGAATCTGCGAGTATAACGATTTCGTCCCCCTACCACGAAATGCAAATATGAAATACACATAAAATTCCTCCCGCGTTACATGGCCTCTTTCGAACATCCCCTTTCCAACCTTCTAACCAGCCACCTCTCCAGCGAGCTATTACGGCTATTATATATCCTAACTTTCTCTCTGAACAGCCCAATCCTTATTATCCCTTGTGGGCGCAGCAAATCCTGCCCCGTCGCTCAATCGCTTATACGTCCTATTTTCATTCGGCGAATCCAACCTACAAGCTGTCCACCCCTCAACCGCTTTATAATAGTACTCGCAAAAAATGTCACGAAACGGCGTCTCATAATATCCCAGCATGTCATTATCCAGTGTATCGTAGACCAATACTGATACCGAACACTGGAAGACGTATGGCCCACGTTCCTCGTTAAACCATGTGAATATATCACGAGTCAAGATTTGACGGAAGAGGATTTCCTGCGCACCCTACCTGAAGCGTTGAAAGGATCGGACTTGAATTGGTACCGGGGAGAGAAAGTGGACTGGAACGCGTAATCTGGTTTCGTTCGCCTCTTTCGTGCTGCTTTTGTTCAGCTCAATCTGGAGGTGAGGGCCTGATGAACCCATTCATGAGTACATTCTTGCTCTCCGTAGTCTTTTTAATTTGCTTTCGTTTCCTCCTAGTCTAGAGGAACAACTGGTTATAGCGGTACAAAACTTACATCCTGGTATTATATCAATTCCTTCCCAAATGACTGATTATCGTATAAACTTCCTATAGGGACATATATGATGATACGATTCGTTCTCGATCGATCTGTCTTTGATCCGTTACAACTGACTTCGACAGAAAGTGGAAGTCGCTATAAGAAAATTGCCCTTTGTTTTAAATACAGCAACACGGTCAAGATGGTGGCCCACGTCTTCAATCGCAAGGACTTGGTCACTCCCAGAAACTTCCTAAATCCCCGTTAATGGTCTTGGCAATTTCACTTCTTAATATCCAAATTTATTTTTATCGTTTAACGACTTGCGTTCTAGGATGTCTCCAGCTAATGCCCTTCCTCGTGAACTTCGTCCAGCTCCCCTCTTCATTAGTCTTATGACTAACTGATATCCGGGTAGTCTGCGTAAAATGTCAACGCCACGTGTGCCATATTCTAATGTACTTACGGGACTTTCCAGTCTACAATTGCATAGTATTTAACTGCTGCACTGGCACCGGGATGTAGGTGTCTCTGATATATTTTTGCTCATTGGTTCTCATACAATTTCTTGGATTCAGAAAATACTGTATAGAAACTAATTTGAGCCTTACGGTCAACATCGTAATTGTCTGTTAAGATTTCGGAATATTGCTGGAATTTTGTCGCGTTGTATATATAATATATCGGCTTCGTGGCTCAGGCGGTGATGCACTGGACTATGAAGTCGTAGGTTGTGCGTTAGATCCTCGTCCGGTGAACAATTTTTCTATTTCGTTTTCAAGCAGCAGCTCGCTGTTGGTAAGACGAGCCACGTTGTTTGTTTACGTTTCGAAAATATTTTTTATCCGGCGGAAATTGACTCATGACCGCTGCTGTACGGAGTGTAGGTTGCTGCAGTTTCTACATTTCATATATAAATGTGAAGTACAGCGCCATCTAGGAAGACCACCTGCAGCTCTCGCAAATCTTACGATAAATTAAATATGCAAACATTTGTGTAAAAGGGCGACTCCGCCCGTTAAATAGTTAAAAAATAAATAATGCCGTTGTGCCTTTGCGATTTATTAGCCAATATTATTTATCATCTTTATAATAGTACTATAGTCTCAAAATTCGACCAGTTTGTTCTCTGTCCATTGCATCTATCTGTTAGCCCGAACTATAATAGCCACTGACCCTCCTTACGAATCTAATATTTTAGTTGTTCTTTGCGTACTTATGCCCCTTATAACTTTGAACGATTTATTTTCAGTTGTCCTTTGCGTTCTGTTGTCCTTTATAGCCTTCAATTAATGTCCGTTGGAATTCGAGTTGTGTTGTACGATGCATCGTATGCATGTTTTCTCGGCAGACAATCACTAACCTTGTTTTCGTATGTTTTCGCTAAATCCGCTTAAAAATCATTACCAATTTCTTAAGTTCAAAATTACATTAAAATTATATATATTTTGCTTTACACGGAAAATGTTCCGTTGATTTTATCGGCCTACATGAATTCTTGTTATTTTGCGTGCTACGGCCTTTAAAGTAATATGGTTATTTACTAATAATGAATAGGTATAACGTGGGTCGAATTCTAACAAATTAAACAAATTAAATTCGGCTGATGCCCCACCATCGAGAAATTTATAGATTCCCCCTCTCGGCCGACTCGCGTGCGTTCCCGAGGAGGAACTTATATCAATCGTGATGAAATTAGACCGATTTTCAATCTTAATTGAAAAGGTTATTTTTTAATAATCAAACGAACGAAGTAGAATTCCCTCATTGAAAAAATGATCGTTGACAGATGTCTTGAGTACGGGTGCCGAATTTTCGCATCTAGTGAGATTCAGCCTATTCTGTATAAAAGACTTCCAACATAAAGAATAATAGTCGGCCTACAAGGCAGATCTGCACCAACGAGCCTTGCTGATGATTCTAGTAGGTGCAGATAGTGATGAAACGCCAGAGGTGGAGTTCTCTTATTCTTTCAATGAGGGAATTCTGCTTCGTTCATCTGATGATAAAAAACAGGGACCGCTACGAAAACGTTCGTCGGTTTCGTGTCGTGTTCAGAAAACGACACGATAAGATTGCCCAAATCGTTTCCGTGCACACTACGAACACATTAGAAGTTATGAATTGTGTTCGTGTTGAACACGAACACGTTTCAAAAACGCTAACGCGTTCGTGTCCTGCTAAGAAAAGACATGATACAGAACATAGTCTTAAGTACAGATGTCGATCAAGAAGAGTATTTCTCGACGATGACGAAGGCGAGAAACTTCCCTCCGGAGATTTTCTCCTCGTGTCAGCCATGCCCCGGGTAATTGAGGTCGACGATACGAGGTCTAAGAGTCGTGCCCAGTAGGGGTTGTTGATTACGCTGTCTAGGAGTCGCGTCCCGTAGTTTTTTCTCATATGAGCTAAAATTCGTGCACTAGGTGGTAGGGGTCGCCGATGACGGAGTCTGGTAGTCGTTCTCCGTAGCTTTTCATCATATGAGCCAATATCGGTGTACTAGGTGGTAGAAGTCGCTGATTACGGGGTCCAGGAGTGGCACTCCGCAATTTTTTGTCATATCGGCTGAAATACGTGCACCAGGTTGTAGGTGTCGCCGATGACGGAGTCTGGTAGTCGTTCTCCGTAGCTTTTGATCATATCAGCTAAAATACGTGCACTAGGTGCTAGGGGTCGCCGATGACGGAGTCTGGCAGTCGCTCTCCATAGCTTTTCATAATATGTGGCAGTCGTCGCTGATTACGGGGTCCAGGAGTGGCGCCCCATAGTTTTTCTGTCATATCAGCTAAAACACGTGCACTATGTGGTAGGGGTCGCCGATGACGGAGTCTGACAGACGCTCTACGTAGCTTCTCATCAAATCAGGTAATATGGGTGCACTAGGTGGTAGAAGTCGCTGATTACGCGGTCCAGGAGTGGCACCCCGCAATTTTTTGTCATATCGGCTGAAATACGTGCACGAAATTGTAGGGGTCGCCGATGACGGAGTCTGGTAGTCGTTTTCCGTAGTTTTTGATCATATCAGCTAAAATACGTGCACTAGGTGCTAGGGGTCGCCGATGACGGTCGGGCAGTCGCTCTCCATAGCTTTTCATAATATGTGGCAGTCGTCGCTGATTACGGGGTCCAGGAGTGGCGCCCCATAGTTTTTCTGTCATATCAGCTAAAACACGTGCACTATGTGGTAGGGGTCGCTGCTTACGGAGTCAAGGAGTCGCTCTCCGTAGCTTCTCAAAACTCCGTAAACAGCGAACCCTACCACCTAGAGCGCGTATTTTGGCTGATATTTATTTATTTTTTTATTTATTTATTTATTAAACATACGGGCGTGAACGCCCAAAACCAGAAATATAAAATATTGCGATGGTGTATGTACATTTGGATGTATAAGAATACTTTATATATAGATAATATAAACGGAAAATAAGTAACAAAACAAAAATTAAATGTGATTTGTACATGTTAAGATACTAATATAACGAACATAAATATCGTTTGCAATGGGCTACAAAGCCTTGACTTATCTCTAACGATGTAATATGTCGTGGTAGTAAATTCCATTTACGCGTTAAACGAAAGACGGCTGAATGATAACATCTATTAGATCTGCTTGATCTTTCAAATAAAGGTCTGAAATTTACAGAATAAACGATCTCTCTATAACTAAATAAACTTGAAATTTTGGATCCAGTGACTAGGCCTGAGAGAATCTTCTTAACTAATATTGCATCATTAAATTCATGAATAGACATGAGTGTATGGATTCCAAATTTCTTAGAAACTAGACTATAATCGTGGCAATCATACGCCATAGGAGTGCCAGTCTTATATGAAAGGTACCGCATAAACTTTCGTTGCACACTATCTAAATCCCTTTTGGCACATGCAGTAAAAGGAGACCATATCGGTGAAGCATATAACAATATGGGTTGAACTAAGGCTTTATAAATGGACAATATAGCAAGAGGATCTTTGAAACTTCGGGTAGTACGTATAACAAACCCATATTGTTTATAGGCCTTAGATATAACATATGTCAAGTGCTCGTGAAAAGACAATTCTTGATCGACGATAACCCCGAGATCCTTAATCGAGGTAACAGTTTCAACAGGACTGTCTTTTAATCGATATTCATATAGGATTGGTGAACGCGATCTACAAAATCTGAGAGTCTTACACTTTTCAATATTTAAATATAGACTATTAGATTCGCACCATATTTGAAGTGCATGAAGATCTTGCTGGATTTTGGACGCTTCAATGGGGGACCTCACAGTTCAATAGATTTTTAAATCATCCGCATATAATAAATAGTTAGAAAATTTAAATTAAAAACACATATCATTTATAAATAAGGTGAAGAGTAGTGGACCAAGATGTGATCCCTGTGGGACTCTAGAGGGAGCACGAAAAGGATCGGATAAGTGCCCTTTCACTCTGACAATTTGTGTACGATCTATGAGGAAAGACTTCAACCAACCCAACATAGGGCCAGTTATGCCGACATTCTGCAATTTACGAATCAACAAAGAATGGTTTATCGAATCGAAAGCCTTAGAAAAATCAAGGTAGATAGAGTCCACTTGACATCCCGCTTCCAAACCATCATTTACGAAAGAAGTAAAAGATAATAGATTTGATACCGTAGATCTACCTTTTACAAAACCATGTTGGGATGGGGAGATAACATATGATAAGTAAGCACTAAGTTTAGCAGTAACTATAGCATCGAATATCTTTGGAATAGTGCTAATAATAGAAATGGGGCGATAATTGACTACGTTCTGTCTATCGCCATTTTAAAAAATTGGATTTATAAATGATTGTTTCCATTTATGCGGAAACAAACCAGAATTCAGCGAAAGGTTAAATAATGAATGAATGGGATTTAAAAGTGAGGAGATACATTTTTTAATAAATATCGGAGGTAACAAGTCTGGCCCACTGTGAAGTCCCTCATCAAGATCACCTACAGCCAATAATATGTCCTCCTTAGAAATATTGATGCAACTTAAAGAGTTATCAACAGAGACTAGATCAGGTAAAAGTACCCTAGAGTTACGATAAACATTTTTGAAATGTTTAGCAAAATAATTTGCAATTACAGTAGGGTCATGCGAGGATGATTTCCCAATAAACATCGAGCTGAGGAACTCATCACACTTACGCGAACAATTTACATATGACCAGAATGCTTTCATATTTAATCTTGCATTCGATTCAACTTTTCTCATATAATCAACATGACATTTTCGCGATAGTTTTATGCATTGAGCTCGTAAGTGTTTAAATATCACATAATCGTTTATGGAATTAGATGTTTTCCATACAGAATGCGCAAGCCTCTTTGACAGTATCAGGTTGTTTAGTTCGGGGGTATGCCACCTCGGTTTGTCATGAGGTCTAATGGGTCTCTTTATAACATGTTGATCTATTGGTCCCATAATATTCTTATAAAATCGATCGGTTAAATTACTGACATCTACCGATTTCGACATAAACTCCCAGTTTACTACACTAAGGGTAGAGTTTAGACTATCGCAATTTGCATTCTTAAAATCATAATAAAATCCTAAGTGAGGCAATTCTAAAGATGTAGGATTAACAATAGTAATTTCGAAGCACTTATGATGAGAGTCGGGCTCGATCAAAATATCACTAGCAGGTTCGATGAGCAGTCTTGAGAACGATGAAAATAATAAGTCCAATGTGTATCCTTTATCTTGAATTTTTGGGAAGAGTTGATGAAGGTCTAAACATAGTGACATTCGAGAGACCATAGTAGCTGATTCAATAATATTTGGCGGAGCATAGTTATTCACAATAAAAGTTGCCAAATCATTATTCCACAAGATATTAGGGAGATTAAAGTCACCTAGAATCATCCAATAGTGGTCTTTATAGTGAAATGAGATTTCTTCAATCTTCCCAACGAAGCTTTGATACGATGACACATCAGAGTTTGGGGTGAAATAAACGACAGCAATTACCATCTTTAAACCATACATTACGATCCTTATAAACAGTGCTTCAGATTTGGTATTTAATTAATTAGAACATATTACATTAAAGTTTATACTCTTGTTCACGGCAAGTAGTACGCCACCACCACGAGTTGATTCAGATAAATTGTAGTTTCGGTCACAGCGGCATAAATTGTAGTTTGATAAGCACAGCTCTGCATCATGAACACTATCGTTCAGCCATGTTTCGGTTAAAGCGATGATGTCGGGCTTGTGTGAAAATAAATTAAAATTTAATTTTAACTTGTCAAGCTTTGACCGGAGCCCACGAGTATTCTGATAATAAACAGATAGGTTGCACTTACAACTGGATGGTGAGGGAACACGTATTAGTTTTTTGACGATGGATGAGCATCTACGATTGAAGGAACACCATGAATAAATTTGATTGTCTTTTTGCAGTTAGGGTCTTCTTCTTTGAGACGTTTCAACTCGATTTGTGTTTCGCTGAGGTATTCAATTTCAGTTTTAGTCCTATCTGAGAAAGCCAGTACTCCATTAGGCAAAGATGGTTTATGTTTGAGAAAATATATAACATCGTATTCTGAACTCAATGTCGCAACCAAAACACGACATTTATTTGTTTTCTTATCACTAATTAATAACGTATAACATGGTTTAATGTATATTTAAAATTAAAGACTAGCGATAGATACGAGTTAACTGTTTTGGTGTCCGAATTACTAGAAGCCGAGGATTTAGGTTCAGGAACACTTATGAACTGTATGTTCAATCTTTTCCCAAGACTTTCACGAGCTTCTTTCAGCAGCAATAAACGATCTTTAGTGGACATTTGTTTATGTACAGATTCTTGACGCATTTCAGCCACCGTGGTTTTAAGCATGTCTACGTCTGTAGCTAAAGAAGATAGTCGTCTTAAAACCAATGGAAGTGCAGATAAACCTTTAGTGCACTCTACACAAAAAAATTTTTAAATTCTGGATGTTCTTAATTCCAAAGTACGTTGTTCAGTAGGCGAGATATCAGCACATACGTAATGGTACGATCTTGCACAAGAATCACAGGTAGCAAATTTGTGTTCGATGATTGGCTCTTTACAGGTACCACAAAGATTTGAGTCAATTTCACTAACGGAATCCTGAAATTCGTCTGGACTCGACATGATTTGGTTAGCACAAAGCACGTGTTTATAGGTTAGGATATATAAAATGCACTCTATTCCTAACTATACCTAACAATTTCGACCTTTCAAATCAAACTGATATGAAAAAAAAAAAAAAAAAAACGGGGCGCAGCTCCTAGACTCCGTAATCGGCGACCCCTACTACCTAGTATACGTATGTGAGCTCATTTGATAATAAACTACGAAGAGCGACTCCTAGAGTCCGTAATCAGCGACCCCTATCACCCAGTGCATGCATTGTAGCTGATATGAAAAAAAAAATCGTAGGAGAGCGACTGTCAGACTGCGTCATCGGCGACCCCGACCACTTAGTGCACGTATATGAACTCATATTATAAAAAACTACAGAGCACTACTCCTACATTCCGTAATCAGCGACCTCTACCATCTAGTCCACGTATGTTAGCACATATATTGCAAAAAATCTATTATGTGAAGAAGAGTGAGAGAGAAAGAAAAATAGCGAAAGTGAGCGAGGATGGGCAAGAGAGCAAAAGCGAGCGCGATAGGGCAAAAGTGAGCGTGATCATGCGAAGGAGACTGAGGGAGAGCGCGTAATGAATAATTATTTCGTCTTGAATATCGTATTGTAACGTGTTTTGTCCTTGTTCGATATGAAAACGATTAATCTTTGCTAACGTGTCCGTGGTAGACACGAAAACATTTTATTTTTGTTAACGTGTCGGTGGCTAACATAAAAACGATTGCCTTTTGTTAACGTGTCTGTCTCGAACACGAAAATTATTCGATTTTCCTATCGTGACCGTGTTTAACACGAAAACGATTCATAATTGCTAACGTGTCGTATCGCAGCACAACACAATAAGAACACGATTTATCGTGTCGTGTCGGTCTCTGATAAAAAATAACCTTTTCAATTAAGATTAAATCGGTCGAATTTCATCGCGATTGAAATAAGCTCCTCCTCGGGAATGCACGCGAGTCGGCCGAGAGAGGGAATCTATAGATTTCTCTATGGTGGGGCATAAGCCGAATTTAATTTGTTTAAACGGTTATTTATGTTTTTGCGTTGTTCCGTTGATGTTTGTCGTTGGCGTTGATCATATAGTCCACAACGTACGTCCGTAGTAAGCCTTTGAACTACCATGTTAGAACTTTCTTTTCCTTGGTTGCGCGCAAATTTATTTAATTCATCCCTCTTTCCTTCATCTTTCTTCCTGATCTCTAACCATCTTTTTGTAATCCTGGAGACGAAGGAGTCATACACCGTTGATTATATTGAAATTATTGCGTTCTGACATTTTTGGGCATTTCTCTACCTGCGAATTTAAATTTTGCGTTCATTTATTTTTGCGATTTTGCATTACCTCGAATTTGATTGTTGTGTTCCTATTTTCTCTCGTTTTAGCATACCTGTGAACTTGATTATTGCGACCTTATATTTTTGCGATTTTGTGTGTGTGCGATCCCGATTTTTGCGCCTTTTTCTGAAAACTTGATGTATGCGATAATCAGCATTTGAATCTGCATATTTCTGCAAGGACGTCGCATGGATGATCGTTGCCTCTACGGGCGCCTTCTGCGCATCCGCACATTTTCCCTTTCTTTCATCACATTCGCCGCTGAAATTTTCTTCCGTACCTACATTGAACAAATTTTAGACAAACGATTCGCCTAAACTGGGTAAATCGATCGCCCGGAACACCGTTCACTTTTCAAATTAGGATTAAAAATATAAGATCGTTAAAAATATTTTTTTTCTGAATAGATACAGTTTGATAGTACTTTTGAGAACTGTATGACTTATTTCTGGGCAATGAAATTTTGTATAGGGTTTATTAGAACTGTTAAAAGTGTAAAAAGAGATATATTTTTCAGTCTAAAGTTTCCGCATTGAAAACAGAGTAGGATACACTAAAAATATACCTTAACTTTTTTGTAGAGCGCAAAATGTCCTACAAAAAAATCAGTAGGTCCCTAGCACAGAGTTAACAGGATATCCACTAGCAACAATGGAATATGCATCATATTTTACAGATGTTCAAAAATATCTATAAGTTAAATTGTAAGACATAATTCCAGTGTTATTCGTGGCTAACCTATTAACGTGAGACCACGACCCGTAGTGACTTTTTTGTAGAAAATGTTGTGCTGTTGAGTATATTTTTAGTGTATCTCTCACTGTTTTCAATACGGAAACTTTGAACTGAAAAATGTATCTCTTTTTACACTTTCGAAAGTTTTAATAATCCGCATACAAAATTCCATTATCTAGAGATAATGCATACAGTTCCTCGTTGTACTATGAAACTTCTATTCAGACAAAATTTATTTTTAATGTTATTATAATTTTTTAATTGTAATTTGTAAAGTGAAAGAAGTTCCGGACGAACGATTCGCCCCGTTTAGACGGATCTCTCTTTTACGTAGGACACATCCAACGCCACTCGCTGCGTTACATCTTAGACGGCAGGACCAAGTGCGATAATTACATCTCTTTCTATTGAGCTACCTATCGGCGACTTTTCAACGCGAATCTCGAGACGAAAATTGCCGACAAGGCCCGAATTTTCTCCTTTCCGTTCTTGCATTTAAATCCGTACCATTAGTGTTGCGTGATAAGAGCCCACGATTGGATTCGAGCCATCTTATCTTCCGTTTTCGCCGATTTTAATCTATCTTGTGTTTTCTCCTGATTTTGATTGTCGCGTTGAAATTTGTAGTGCACTTTGAAGGAATGTATCATCCTTCATTTTGGATTTGAATATTGTGTCCAAATTTTATTGATCAAACCTTCTAATTTTTCTTAATCCTATTGGGAATCGATAATAGGGTTATAAACTCATTAATATCAACTTTCAGGTAATTATTTAAATAAATAAAATACTTATCTGAATTTTATTAAATGAAATAAAATTGTAATTGTCGACTGAATAAATTTTTCGCCGTATAATTCACCTTTACGACCGATATATCAATAAATAAAGGTTATTAATTTCCTACTTCCAAATAATATATGTCGGTCTATATTATTCAAATCGAACGTTACATTTGTAAAGCAGCAGTGTACCGAGCCTCAACGGTTCATCCCAAAGCATACTATTAATCGAAAAAATACTGCATATATATTGCATAACGCTTTTTCGTGTCATTTTTGCAGGCCCCTACCTTCCCCTATGGAATACCATGCAGACATTAGCCTGCCCCCCCCCCCTGGAATGTTACGAAACATTTGAAATATGTGTAGAATTTAAAATATATGAGTAAAGCAGATGTGACATTTCGTATTTCTGGTGACCAGCCTTTATTTCCCAGGAATTAATTTCCTGGAAGGAATATCCTCGTCAAAATTTGCCAGGACGAAATTATTTCAAAAACAAAATTATTTGTCACTTATTTTCTTTTAGTTTACCTCTTTATTAAGCTCCATATTCTAACTCGCGAAATGAGGGAGCAGATGTGGGATCAGATGCAAATCTCGGGCTTTTCGCTAATAGACTGTACCAATATATCGAAGAAAATTTGAACTGCGAAAGATTATTTCGTTTATATGTTATTGAGAGTTTTATGTCAATAAAAGGAACAATAAACCTATTATGTAAAAGATCGGCTCAAAATTTTAACCTTTTCACAGTAGTCATGCATTTCCTACCGTGTTAAATTATTTTCTCGCGTATCCACACTCCCTCTTTACATGCTCTGTATGTATAAACGTTTTGATGATTCTCTGCATATTCGGCTGACGCTTATGGCGCTTCAAATGATTTTTCTGATTACCCTTAACTTTTACTGCACATTGTTAATTTTACAGTTACATAATATTATTTTCGTCTGTATTAATAGTTATACGAAACATTATTATAGTATTTTTCGCTCCTAGTTCAGTTGTTAATGTTAAATGGAAAATATTCAATTCGTAGAATCTCTAGGCAGTTACATATTATCCCGACATTATAAAATATACATTAATAGAAATATTTCCTTAATTTATATTTACTTATTCACCACGTACAAAAACTTCAGTTTACTGATAATTCGTTTTAGGCTCCCCGACTTGCTCCAGAATTGGAATTTATAGGAGCGCTGATAAAAATTGGTAAAATTTTGGGAACGATTCCTACGAAAGAAGGCAAAATGATGCAACTTGTAGCTGATCTAAACACGCTAAATTTGAATCTTCCGGCCAGAGTTTGGATTCCTTTATATTCAAGTATGCCACATCACGTTGTCCGAATACCCTCACAAAATGCAGCTGTACTTAACAGTAAAGATAAGGTATAAATTAAATTTTTATTTGCTCACAACTACATCTAGAAAATCTAGTTTTATACTTTAATATAAAAAACGTTTTTATATATTAACATCGACAATAAATTAATGATAATTACGACGGTCTGTCCTTTGACGTTCGAGCCTAATGTGAAAAGAATTGCTTTGTCGATGTATCAAACCTGAATCAAAATTACTTTTGTCAACCGCAATCGCAATTCTTATAAAACAACGTCAATACTGTTCCATTTTATTGACTGCTGAACTGCAATAATTTGATTCATGCATGCTATCACGAGGGCCGGTATGGCCATTATAGTGGCTAGAAAAACTTTTTTTTTAAATTCGTAAACTTGTAATTATAAACCTTGGGGGTTGAGAAAGCAGAAGATTCGTGAATTATTCAATTTATGAAAGCTTTCACGGCGATGATGTCGATATTAAAAGGAAAGATTGCATACAAAAGGGGGTAGCACCTATCGATGCAGAACTTATGTTATGAGTTGCCACGTGGCTTTTATCCTGGGGTGAAGTTACTGGAAAAATGGCAGGGGGAGGGTCGGTAGTCCAAAGAAGTGCTTATTGTCATTTGAGCTGCGTTCTGCATGTTTGCAGTTTAGATTATGTTTGGAACTACAAAAATAGTATATCTTTCAGAAAAAAAGAAAGCATATTATAGTGTACTTTAAATTTCATGGAAAAAATAGAAATTAAAAAAAAGTTTTTACAGAAATAAAGTCTAAAAAATAACCGAATATAATTTCTTTTGTTAGAGACTGTGAGTCCATCATCCTGTACAGGATATAACTGGAAAAGGTAACGAAAGTATTTTCCACTGTTGAAAATTATCCATTATATACAGATAATGCATTGTTTTTAAACGATTCTTTGTCCACAGTCCATCAGTTGCACGTATATTTTACCGGAATATACTCCCGGGAAAAACCTGGACTCATGTACACAGAACACTCATGCCTATTTTAGCTTGACGATCTTTCTCCGTAATGGAAGTCATAGGTCGCCTCCGTTTGCACCACATGAATCTTAGGTGCTATTTGACAGGCCAATGCGTAGTCACGCATTTGATTCCACAAATGAAAGTATGCAGTTCAGCCATTCTCAGTATGGAACACTTACGAAGTTATGCAGGCACTGAAACTTCATTATTTCTAGATTATTAGACCTAAAGAATTTTACGCTAATCGAAGCCAGTGTTTAGTTTATTGTTTTTTTATCGTCTGCCGTCGTTTATTCTCCTACCAGTTAATACCCATTACACAGTTACACCGAATCCAACACAATTGCTCCTGTTATAGAAATTCTAGTTTATATACGATGTTATATAGTGGAACTTTTAATAACATAGCTTCTGCCTACCAGTATCGGTTCCATGTTGCCAACTCAGTTGCGAGTAGATCGCTAATTATTAGAGGAGTTCACTCATGAAAGTAATCCGAATGGATTTATTAGATATGTAGGTATTGGAATTGATACTGTTTTTGTAGTTCTATCTGGGACGGAAACGGCTATACAATATTTGGTCAATTGATCTTGTAAGGTTAATAATTGTTTGTTCTACTGAGAAAGTAGTCAGTATGGGACCCAATTTTTCTTTTACTTTTTCTAATACTTTTGTATTACAAATACAATATTTGTAGCGATTAAAAATGCTAAGCACCCTCCTCTTTTACACGGGCTTGAGACCGTCATATGCAGCGTTTTGCTACTTTTTTTTACATTTTTCTTTTTTGTTTTTTTTTTTAAATTTTCTTTCGTTTTTTGTGTTTTATTTTCTATAGTATTGATCGCCGTTTAAGAAGTGTATTTCAAAATAATTTATTTCATGTGCTCAAATTGAGCACCTGCAACTTCCTGACACTGCCCCAGTCTTAAACAGAATTCGCCCAATACTTTCAGCCTCATATTTCTTGAAATAAGATGTACTTCCTGGATTATTCGTCCTCGTAGTTCTTGCAAGGTGGCGGGTTTCGTCGTGTATACCTTGTCTTTGAGGTATCCCCACAAGAAATAATCCAATGGAGTTAGGTCTGGTGATCTGGGTGGCCATTCCGTGTAACCATGCCTTCCCATCCATCGCTGTGGAAATATTTCATCTAGGAGTTGTCGAACCGGTGTCACATAATGTGGTGTTGCACCATCTTGTTGAAACCAAGCATTTTGTATGCCATCATTGTACATGTTTCGTATTGCAGGTATAACTCCATTTTGAAGTAATTCAAGATAAATGTTTCCATTTAAATTCACGTCAATAAAAAACGGTCCGACAATTCCTTTTTCACAAAAACCTCCCCATACATTCAACTGTTGAGGCTGTAGTGTGCGAATGTCCGACATCCAGTGAGGATTTTCATCACTCCAATATCGGAAATTATGGCGGTTTACTGCACCGTCTAAATGAAACGTGGCTTCATCGGAAAAGATAATACGATTCAACAGAGTATTATCATTATCAAGGCGCTGCATAAATGTATCGCAAAATTCAACTCTTTTACCATTATCTACTTCTCTGAGTTTTTGAGTAAATTTTATTTTAAAAGGATGCCATTTCTCATTTGATAGTAGACGACGAACACTCATTCTAGAAATACCGATTGCCTGTGCCGCTTTCCTTACACTAACATGTGGATTTTCTTCAAATGTTTGCATAACTTCCAAACTTCCATCGTTGTTTGTTGCTGATTTCGATCGCCCACTTCGTCTACGGTCTTTTATAGTAGCTGTATCATGAAATCAATGTACTGTTTTCTGCACAGTCGACTTAGATATCGGCGGGCGGTCTGGATGCGAATCATTGAAAAATGTAGCGGCTTCCTCGTAAGATCGAGTCAGATTTCTGCACCCTCGTGCAATTAATATTCTATTCGCTCACGTTCACATAAATTCAGTTTTCCTTTGTCTAATAGATGAAATATTTTTGTACCAATAATAATATGAATAAAAATATCAGTAGACAATCGATTCAAACTATGTATACGAGTCGGAACTCACTTGTCTGAATGTAATATTTGGTATAACGAATATGTGACTAAAAGCATCTTTAATATTCCAAATGAAAATCCACTCCTCTAACGGACGCAAAACGCAGGATAGCGAGAGTCACGCCTGTGACTAGCGGCGAAATGAGGAACTACAAAGCGAGTACTTTCTTATGGGGATACCTCAAAGACAGGGTATACACGACGAAACCCGCCAACTTGCAAGAACTACGAGGACGAATAATCCAGGAAGTACATGTTATTTCAAGAGATATCAGGCTGAAAGTATTGGGCGAATTCTATTTAAGACTGGGGCAGTGTCAGGAAGTTGCAGGTGCTCAATTTGAGCACATGAAATAAATTATTTTGCAATACACTTTTTAAACAGCGATTAATACTATAGAAAATAAAACACAAGATAGGAAAGAACATGAAAAAAAAAAAAGAAAATTTTTTAAAAAAGTATCAAAACTCTGCCAATGACGGTCCCAAGCCCGTGTAAAAGAGGAGAGTCTTTAGGCATATTTAATCGCTACAAATATTATATGATATGTTGAATCCGAATATTGGTTTCTGAGATTAGAAATTTCAAACGATGAATAATTCGGCGATAAATGATTATAACGCCATCTATAACCAGTGTTTTATATTCGTCCCGAAGAGACTTTTAAATGAGCCCCCAATCCACCCACATTGCTATTTAAGCTATTCATTCCCCCTAGTGCCCCACGCCCCCCCCCCTTGGGGTGGGGGATTGGAACCCCTCGGAGATGATAGCTTTTTCGAAAAATAGTTCCACGTACTTCAGCGATTTTCAAAATCGTCATTTGTTCAGAAGTAACTAGATTAAAAATGTTAAAGGTCGAATAATTCCGCGATAAGTGATCGCATCGCCATCTATGTCCAGTGTTTTGTATTCGCCTCGAAGAGACCTTTGAATTAAGCCCCCACTCAACCCATGTTGCCATTTAAGATATTCATCCCCCCTCGTGCCCCACGCCCCCCCTTGTGGTGGGGGTGGGTTGGAACCCCTCAAAAAAGATTTTTTTTCTTTCTAATGTTACAAGACCGTTTGCAAACTTTTGGGACACCCTGTATATATATATATATGTGTGGTGTCTCAAAAGTTTGCAAACGGCCGATTTATCTGAAGACATCGAAATATCTCGAGAACTATGCACAGAATCAAAAAAGTTGTTAGATGAAAGTTGTTCGACACGAAGGAGGGCATCCAGTGATAATTAAATTTACCCCCTCCCCCATCCCCTGGGGGTGGAGTGGGGGCAAAAACAATAAAACTTAAATAGGAACCCCCAGTTTTTATTGCAGATTTGGATTCTCCGGAAAAAAGTACACCAATTTGACCTAGGAGCTATTGCATTTTGGTTCACAGGTGGCGCTGTAATCGATAAAAATCCAAATTTATCTGAAGACATTGAAATACCTCGAGAACTATGCACAGAATCAAAAAAGTTGTCGGATGAAAGTTGTTCGACACGAAGGAGGGCATCCAGCGATAATTAAATTTACCCCCTCCCCCATCCCCTGGGGGTGGAGTGGGGGCAAAAACAATAAAACTTAAATAGGAACCCACATTTTTTATTGCAGATTTGGATTCTCCGGAAAAAAGTACACGAATTTGACCTAGGAGTTATTGCATTTTGGTTCACAGGTGGCGCTGTAATCGAAAAAATCCAAATTTATCCGAAGACATTGAAATACCTCGAGAACTATGCACAGAATCAAAAAAGTTGTCGGATGAAAGTTGTTCAACACGAAGGGGGGCATCCAGTAATAATGAAATTTACCCCCTCCCCCATCCCCTGGGGGTGGAGTGGGGGCAAAAACAATAAAACTTAAATAGGAACCCCCAGTTTTTATTGCAGATTTGGATTCTCCGGAAAAAAGTACACGAATTTGACCTAGGAGCTATTGCATTTTGGTTCACAGGTGGCGCTGTAATCGATAAAAATCCAAATTTATCCGAAGACATTGAAATACCTCGAGAACTATGCACAGAATCAAAAAAGTTGTCGGATGAAAGTTGTTCGACACGAAGGGGGGCATCCAGTAATAATGAAAATTACCCCCTCCCCCATCCCCTGGGGGTGGAGTGGGGGCAAAAACAATAAAACTTAAATAGGAACCCCCAGTTTTTATTGCAGATTTGGATTCTCCAATATTGACAATTTTCGCCCGCGTAGCGGATATGGAATACGGTCATTCTAACAAAGCCGGGAAAAAATACATTTAGCGTTACCCAGGAACAACGACGTGGACGTAGTATTTTTCTGTTCCCTTTGGGGTGCTGGTTTTACGTGAGTCCCCTTGCCTCTCACTGTCTCACTGTTCACTTACTTGAGTAAGTGTTCGAAATGTTGACCTTCCACTTCAATGCATTTATTTATTGTTTCTTCAAATGACTTTATACATGATAGAATCATATCTGCAGAAATTTCTGCGCAAGCAGTTCTCATGCGTTCCACCATGTTTTCAGGAGTCGTTGGTACTTGTTCATAAATCTTACCTTTTAGGTAACTCCATAGGAAGAAATCCAGAGATGTTAGATCAGGTGACCTCGCAGGCCAATTAATGGGGCCACCTCTACCAATCCACCTACCATTGTAATCACGGTCTAGTATTTCCCTTGCTACTCTGGAAAAATGTGCTGGGCAACCATCATGCTGAAACCACATTGTCCGTCGGACGTCCATAGCAACATCCTCAAGTAGTAATGGTACTTCTTGTTCTAGGAAATCTCGATATTTTGTTCCATTCAAATTACCTTCAATGAAATAAGGACCAATGAGTTTATTTCCTATGATTCCACACCAAACGTTCACCGACCAAGGACGTTGATGATTAACTTGTCGTAACCAATGGGGATTTTCTACGCTCCAATAATGCATATTATGCCTATTGACGCCACCATGGTTCGTGAATGTAGATTCATCTGAAAATAACACATTAGCAAAGAAATTGTGGTTCGTTTGCATTTTTTGAAATGCCCATTCACAAAACACCACGCGGTTATGAAAATCATTGCCATCTAGTTCCTGGTGCACTGAAATGTGATACGGGTGAAACTTATGACGATGCAATATTCTTTGAATACTGTCTCTGGAAATGCCGGAATCGCGATGTAATTGTCGTGTGCTTACATGTGGATTTTGGTGAATAGCTGCTAGTACAGCTACTTCGTTAGCTTCTCCTGTAACTGTTAATCTTCGCTTCCTTTTTTTCATTTGTACGCTGCCATCAGAGTGAAAGGCATTCACAACTTTGTAAAAAAAAGAACGCGAGCGAGCATTATCTGGAAAACGCTCAGCATACAACGCAACAGCATCGTCAATATTCCTCTTACATTCACCATAAATAAGAATCATTTCGATTTTTTCGGGAACTGTAGCAGGATTCATTTTTAACTTGCAATTCGATTTAAGCAATGAAGGGTAGACAAAAAATAGTCACGTAAACGGAACGTTGTTATTCTAAAAGCAAAGTGACCTCCGACCGAATTACTACGAATACAATGGACTTCAAAAACAGTCTTACACTGAGAGACCGTGAATAATAAATTTTAATATGGGGATTAGAAAGTCGCGATATCCATTTACTTCCCTTCAGGAAAGTAGAGAAAAATGTAGGTTAACTGGTTACGTGTGACTCAACTTATGTATAAAATGATATGCTACTTTATTTTCGAGTTATGTCGCCCTCAAGCGTTATGTAACAGAACCGGCGCCGGTGATGGCCGAAATGCAAGCGATGTACATGTATGAAACCACGTGAGTTCTCTCGAGGTCCGGTAGATGGCGACGAAATCCCCAAATGAAGTAAGAGTTTCGTTTTGTTTAATAGAAGCTGGTTTGACCGTCAATGCTCAGCTTATTTATTCTCATTTCGGAAAAAACATACAGAGAGATAATGAATGAGCTGAGTGAAGGGACATGACGCGTTTTTTAATGGATTGCGTAATGTCCTCTTTTTGTTTATTAAATAATAAATTGAAAACATAAAATGTAATTTTATTGAAGGTAGAAAACTTATTTATAAAATTGCTTCCATATTGTATGCACAATTTTTATGTAATCAGTTTTGATTTTTAATATGAAGAATATCAATTATTCATAATCTTAATTTTTCGAATGGACATTATTAAAATTTCATATTCAGAATAACAATTTTTTCAATTGATATTACTAAATTCTAATATTAAAAATTCTAATATTAGAATTTTTAATATTAAATTTTCATAAAGGGATCAAATTGTCCCTATTTGCCCCCTGGATGCCCCCCTTCGTGTCGAACAACTTTCATCCGACAACTTTTTTGATTCTGTGCATAGTTCTCGAGGTATTTCAATGTCTTCAGATAAATTTGGATTTTTATTGATTACAGCGCCCATGTGAACCAAAATGCAATAGCTCCTAGGTTAAATTGGTGTACTTTTTCCCGGAGAATCCAAATCTGCAATAAAAACTGGGGGTTCCTATTTAAGTTTTATTGTTTTTGCCCCCACTCCACCCCCAGGGGATGGGGGAGGGGGTAAATTTAATTATCACTGGATGCCCCCCTTCGTGTTGAACAACTTTCATCCGAAAACTTTTTTGATTCTGTGCATAGTTCTCGAGATATTTCGATGTCTTCAGATAAATCGGCCACCCTGTATATACTGCCTCGAAACATAAGACAGTTAGTCGATCGCAGTGACCAGTGCAGGCTGACTTAGGCTGAATCTGCGAAGAGAGAATCCACCTCGGGGGTCTTACGGAATCCGGACTGTGGAGGCGACCAGAGGAGCCAAGCTTTGGTGAGAATTCTGCATTAAGCTACATGATCGGCTTTAATTCTCTCATTCACATTACTCATTGTATATTCCCACCCTCGCAATCATCAATAGAGTCCAACGAAATGCCGCCCTTGGCTATGACACTCTTACGCAATATATCATTATAGTAAACGTTCTTATCTTGATCGACCGTGTTATCTTTGGCCTCCCCTCCCCGGAGCGTTGAGCGAGCTTTTCGAACGAACCCGCCGACTGCATCCAATGGATTACGAAACACCCATAAACATCTACGCCTAGTAAGAGGTCGATGTATTCCGCTGAAGTCGAATACGGATTGGATAACTGATGACTTGAATAACAGACCGGTATGTCATTGAACGCGAATGGGTTTGGCATATATTCGGTGATTTTTGCCAAAACGAAGACTTCAACCGAGTGCGAAATCGCTGAAGTCTTGCTAACATTTCGTTAATTTTAAACGAGTCCAACACGAAATTTTTCGCGAATGGGAACCGTCAATTCTAGAGATTAACGCATATGTACGATTCTTAAATAAATGTACATTCAGAACTTTGATCGATCAAGGCGCACGCGAGTATGCAATATCCACTGGGTGAGACGATCTTGACGCGTGCGATAGAAGGAAATTCTTTGGGATATGAGCAGTTTGAGAATGCACGACAAGTTCGGCAGCTGCCAATCAATCAACAACGCGTCCGGTTTAGCGAGCATGCAACAGTTTTTTGACATTCAAATAATGATGCCACTTGAGACGTAGGCTGATTCGTATCGCGATGTAAAAAGTAATGATGTTTTGCGCCGTTATATACATATTACAATCATATTTACTAGCATATGCAGTACCTTTGTGTTTGCCTAAACAATTGAGACAAAGATCATGTTTTCGAACGATAGTGCTACGATCACCGATGATCCAGGATTTGAATTTGACACATGAATAAACCTTATAATTGAGACACTTTCCTTGGCAGACTAGAGTGGCTGCCCGATTGCGGCATTATTTGAAAATGGCTCGACGTCTATAAAGCTGAAGATCACGAATTTAAAAACGATTGATAGACCTGGTGTATCGTGTGCATCTCCCGAGGTATCCTCCAGGTTTCTTCGAGTTTACTAGATAATAAATACACTATCTAATCATCTCACATAGCCACAAGTCATTCTAAAGCAATAGTTAACGCGGATAATTTTTTTTTATTAATATTTCGATATCTTTAATTAAGTTAATACTAATAACGCATATTTTTATGACAGTGTCGCAAACAAAGAATCCTTTCTGACCATTTACACAATTTTAAACTATAGATTATTGAAACCTACTCATATTTTTCTAATAAAATTCCTAAATATATGTCGGAAACTACAATCGATCTTACTTAGTTAGGAAATATCGGGGTGGAGAGGTACAGGACAGAGACAGGGCAGTACAAGACAGAACTATAGGCAGACACACACACAACACCCACCCAGTGCCAGTTCCCCCTACCCCAGTATCGGTACCACCAGCAGATTCGGCGGCCTGTGCCACAGCGAGTACGACGCGGGGCTTATCCCATCTTTATCCGAGATAAGACCCACGACGTACTGACCGCGGATAAAACACTAACGGTATCGATAACTGCCGACGGGGGTCGGCAGCGGTCCAAAATTCGTACCTTCGCCCAGCAAGGTTCCCTGGATATTCCAAATACTGGACGTAAGCAGAGAAAACTGCACGGACGGGGGATTCGAACTTAGGACCTTCGCGACGTTCAGTTCGAGCGAGCTAAGAGTGACCCCTTAGCCCGCACGACCATCTCGCCGTTGACCTACATAAGTATTGATAGGATTAGACAGAGAAAGCTTACAACTAAAGCACGGTATTAATCATATGTTTTTCCGGATTCAGACCTCCCTCCCGGAACCAACACAGTCTCGGCCTGACGCTATAACTCAACCTGTGGGGAGGGGTTCGTACCTGCTGGGCCGAAAAGCACAAGGATTCCAGGGACACCGGTAGATGTTCCGAGTCACCAGCATCAAGACTAACATAGAAATCGTTTGTAAAATGAATCGTAACTGGCAATTTAAGTAGATTGGATCACCTGGTATAGCAAATCGATAAATTCAATTCCGAGGCGCTGGATCGGAAACATTTAATACCTTAGGCGAAGTTCGAGAAAATGATTACATCGATGGCAAGACTTATTCTATACCTGCCTAAGATTTCTTAAAAACGGTAGAAGTGAATCTAAAACACGGGGCAGCACAAATCTCTAAAATCGTAGAAAATACGCAATATTTACCGGGTGTATATAAGATAGACGCTATAGAGCGGCATGAAATAGATTTGTCGCATCCAAAGAATGGATTTGTCAAAATCGAGGTGAAGGAAATCATTTGTTTATTAATTTTTATTTGTTTTCTAATATACGGAATGAACGTCCTCTACAGAAACAGTATACAATATGACAATTATAAATAAAATAACAGTAAAAGGAGAGATTAAAATACATTCAAACACAAAAAAATAATTAAAATAAGAAAGCATTAAAAATTGTGAACGCAACGAAGTGTGTCTAGAACGCAAAATACAAATATAAATTACTTATAGAAACAATGAACGCTATTTAAATTACGCTTAAATAAATGTATAGTCGTAACTGAGCGAGTGTTGGCATTAATATTATTCTAAACACGTTTAAGGCGCGCGATGGGATAATTATAACTTTAATTAGTTCTGCACAGAGATTCTTGGATAGATCTGATGTTGCGTATGGAGTACGCATGCTCGGGATAAGGCAATAATGTCGACAAATCGGAGAGCGCAGGTAAACACAAAATCCGAAAAACCGTCAATGCATCGTGATATCGGTGTAATGAGCTAATGGTGGGGAAATTGAATTTCTCAGACACATCACGATAATTGTGATCAAAACGTGGCATAGGTTGACCAGATTTAAATGCCAAATAGCATAGGGCTTTCCTCTGCACTCCCTCGGACAGCTCACAGTCCAATGATGTATATGGAGACCAGATAGGAGCTGCATAAATAAAATGAGGCAAACCCCGAGCACGTATTAGGTATGCTATCGTTAACGGATCTTTAAAATCTCAGGTACTTCTTTTAACAAAACCCAACATTTTAGATGCTTTAGAGCAGACATGCAATAAGTGATCCTGGAATAAAAATATGTCGGTATGGTATCGTACTCTGGATAACGGCTCATTAAGCAAATCATATTGAAATAAAAACCTAACAGGACGGCTGGAAAAAAAGACATGATCTTACACTTGGTAATGTTTAAATCGAGACCATTACGTTTACCATGATCCAATAGAATTTAAATCTCTCTGCAATCTCGACGCATCCAAAGGTGAGCGAATGACATTAAATAAGTTAATATCATCCGCATAAATTAAAAATTTAGAATACAAAATATCACTTCCAATATCATTAATAAAAATGTTAAATAAAATCGTGCCTAGATGTGAACCGAGTGGCACTCCAGAGGGAACAACACAGGGATCAGACCTACTACTTTTTATCCGCACTCTTTGAATTCTGCCAGACATATACGACTTAATCCATCTCAAAACAGACCCAGAAAAACCAAGATGATTTAGTTTACTCAACAATAATGCATGATTTACCGTATCGAAGGCTTTTGATAAATCCAAGTAAATCGAATCTGCCTGGCACTGCAACTCGATTGCGTCGGATATGGTGTCGGAAAATAACAGCAGATTTGTTAGGGTAGATTTATTTTTGCAAAATCCGTGCTGGTGTATAATGACGGAATTCCTTATTGCATTGTCAAGTTTGCTTGCCATTATGGCATCAAATAATTTCGGTATACAATTTATGATAACGACAGGTTGGTAGTTGCAGACATCTGATTTATCGCCACTCTTCCAAATCGGAGTAATATACGTTTCTTTCCATTTTGTAGGGAAAACTTAAATAAGAAATGCAGAGGTTTTAAAAGAGATGCTGAACGGTTTTTCTATGAAATTAGACGGTATTCCATCCGAACCATAGGTACAGGATGATTTTAAATGAACTATGACGCTTTCCAGTTCGGTTAATGAAATTTTAAAACTATCGCAAATAGCAAATGCCGTATGATTCAATAACGGAACAAAACCCGAAGATTATACATAACCTGATCCAAAGTAATCATTAAATAAGATGGCAATATCATTAATGTTGAAACACAGTTTCCTGCGCCTAGTTCAAGTCGCGGAAACAGATATACGTCCTGCCCTCTATACCGCGGTATTCAGCGGATCTGCGAGAAGCGCCATGTATGCCGCGCATCCAGAACGAGGAGCAGCAGCGCGCGCCACATGGGCGGCAGAGAGGCACAGGCCCTGGAGGGGCGTCAGACGCCTATAAATTGACGCGCATCGATGCATCGAGACACAAGTTGCCCGTACATCAGCCGGACAACTGTCTTAGATATCGCTCTCGATAGCCATCCCCCTTCCCGGCTTCCTAGCGCTATCGCTGCTAAAAGCATCCGTCCGTCCTCTTGGTGGTATCGCCGCTCGAGGCATCCATTTCATCCGCTGTCCTGAGTATCGCCCTTGACAGGTGCCGCCGCCCGGCTTCTTATCGGTATCGTTGCTAGAAGCATTCATCCGGCCCCCTGGAGGTAGCGCCGCCAGAGGCATCCGTTCCAGCCGCCATCTTGGGTGTCGCCTTCGAAGACGTCTCCGTCCAGACTTCTCAGGGGTATCGCCACTGGAAGGGCCGTTCCAGCCGCCATCTTGGGTATCTCCCTCGAAGGCATCTCCTTCCAGCTTCACGGTGGTATCGCCGCCCAGAAGTACGCGTTCCAACCGCCATCTTGGGTATCGCCATCGACGGCGTATTTCTTCACAGATTTCTCTACAGATCATCAGCAGCTCTATATTCCGGTTCATTCCGTATCATTATTATATCCGTATTTTTGTACACGGCAAGCAAGCCACACTTATGTACAATAGGTGTATGCTAAAATACAGTTTTTTTATTCACAAATCCACTGAGTTCTCACTCATTGATCCTTCGTAGCAGCTAGTCCTAATCAATGTCATAACTCTTTATATTGAACCTCGACCGCCCTGTTTTTGGTCACTTCACTGAATGTTATGGTGTATTTCGCATTGAAAATTGCACTTTTTGAAAAAAATAGCCTTAAACTACCCATCATTTTTTTTAATAGCTTTAAAGTAAATACTTAGCGCACGCTAATTTACAGTGCGTGAATGTTGTACTTTGCGCACGAAAAACAGTGCGCTAAGTAAGCACGTAGCGCACGGAGTTAAAAACAATGTATTGATATCATCAAAATAATGGATTAACACATTCGCAACCACATGTGGGCGATTTCCGTTTTTCAAAATCCATGAAAATTTGTCTGACTTGAATCTTATCTAAGTAGAAAATGGCTTAAGGTAACCAATGAATTAGCCTCAAATGGTAGTAGTTTTGTCTTCTAAAAAATCAATTAACCCTATGACAAGTGTAAATAACCAAAAGTTTTTAAAAAATGATTTAAATCTTCTCTAAAGTGAAACGGGCTCTAGGAATTGATTTCAATGTTATCAAAAGATGTGATCAGGTCATCAAAATTTTCAATTATTATAATCGCTCTAAAAATGGAAGATTCCATACAGTTGAAAGTCAATAAATTTTAATTTTAATTTTCCATAAGGTAAAATGTTGTTAACGTCATAAAAAGGAAATCAATAAAAAATTTGTAGCGAATTTGCAAGATTCCGAGTGAATGTAAGTTACCTATGTCCTCTCTTTATAAATTTATTATTAAAAATATTATTGCAACAGTTTTAAAATTCAATCAATATTTTATTTTTAACAATTGTTCTTTTTCGCGACTGAATTTCTTTAGTTCGTTTTTATAGTTATTAAATTTTGGAATGCTTTTACTTTTCTCTTTCATTTTTATTACGTCCAACGTTTTTTAAATACTTTTATTAGCGTTTTAAAAATCGAATATCATGTTATGCAAACTGCTCGATATTTATGACAGTCATATTCGAATCATAGGTTATTGCGCGAAAACAGCTCTTATCGATGCGCATTTTCTATGAATATATGCTCGGTCCTAGCATCTCCTGCTCTTATTGGTTGACCTTGATGATGAATAATTTGAAAACGCTACTTTCCTGAAACTTTTTTCAAAGGAAACAGTTGCTTGGAATTTTATCAAGAATCCGCCGTTTCCTTCTAGGTTGCCATTGAATAATCACCTTGTATATACATATAGATGACGATTTTTAATATCGTAGTGGGTAGCAGGCTACGGTGAGTGATCTTTAATATCAAAGATTCTTTTTTTATAATTCTCAATATAACCAATTTTAAAATGATAAATTTTCGATTTCTGTTAAGTATTGAATTTAATTAATCATTTATTTCTTTACTTCTTTTGATAAGGCACAACGCTGTTCTGGTCCAAGATATAACGTTCAATAATGTTTTAGAATAATTACTGTTTAATCTCCAAGACATTTTCCTAATTAGGCGTTTCGGGGCGATCCCCGAAAATCCTAAGCATTAATTAGGCGTTTCGGGGACATAGATTCTAAAAAATCCTAAATATTAATTAGGCATTTCAGGAACATGGCTTCTAATGCAGATTTAGATATCATTTTGAGGACGGTCCTAGAAAATTGTAAACATCAATTGGAGCCGACTAGAATTTTAATGTATTACTGAGGCACATCCAGGATAAATCTCTGTAGCACGAAGAGGACACTTTCTGTAGAGAGAACCAAAAATATGCACGAACGCTGTGACGGCAACTAGCGGCGGAAAAGTTCACTATCCGCGCACACCCCGAAGAGACGTAAAGCCGACCGTGCGAAAGTTTCGGTACGCGGCGGCAGCCCATAGCTAATCTGATCATTTCGAAGTTCGATATTTTTGTGAAAAAACACGTAGACATATATCGAATTAAGATAACGGATGACAATACAAAACTTAATATTAAAAAAATCTAAAACTTCCAACTTGGGGAATTGCACATAACCATTTCAATACTACTGGCACTATTTTGAAGTTATTGTGAGTAAGAAATAAAAATATATAAATTTGGATTATGTCGTGTAGAGCATGAAATACCCTTTAAAATTATTATTCTACGATCAAAATTGACGGAGATAATTAACTTTAAGTTTTCGAAAAAGAAGGCCCCTGTGTTGTATAGCTTTACATGCAATCGAGGGGTCTTCATTTTTTGCTATTAAATTCAAATCGATAATGAACATATAAAATAGTCACAGCCTAAGATGTTTTAATATGCTATTAGAAATGTACCAAACAAAGGTTTTTTTATGAATTTTTTCAGATTTTTAAAAACGGTGGATCTATTGTAAAATTTAAATTAAATACTTCGAAACGATTTTTGTATGCCTTTCTGTAATAAATCATAAAAATAAATATTTTTATACGAAAGCTTGATCAAAACTCTACAGAAACCATGTATTGTATTAATTTTTTATACTAATATTTTGGAGCTTAAATCATTTATAAAAATTAAAGTCGAAATTTTTATTTAATGCAAAGAGTTCTATAATATTTCATACAAGCAATATTTTATTATTATATATGGTCCAATGTGCTTCATTTTTATGTTCTAAAGATAAGAGACTAGTTAGATAAGAAAAAAATATATGAAAAAAAAAGTTGCACATTTGGCGTGGAATGCCCCATAATCGATAATAAGTATATGTGTGAACTAGTAGAATTAGTAACATTCTAGAGATCTTCACAGCGTTTTAATAATAACACATTTTGTCCAAAACTAGAGTAAAGTAATATATTACTCTTTGATGAATTAATAATCTTTACTTTACTATAAGAGCAGGATTTACTGATTCGTATTTTAATGTTTTCCCCAAAAAAGAAAGACACGATAATTTAAAAGAAACCTGTTTATTCAAGAATAATGTAACTGACTGATACTGTTAATGGTTTGGTTATTACCTAAAGACACGCATCAAAAAAGAAGAATTCAGAAACGACTTTTCTAATAAAGCAAGCTAAATTTCTGCAAGGCGTAGACGATAGCGCGAAGGGTAATCACATAAGACGGGCACGTCGTATTTACTTGTGTAGCCGCAGCGCAGCCGAATACTGGAAGACCGCAATCTGCAATAGCACGGGATCATTGACAGGAAATTCTCCGCCGTTTATAGTCAGCTATGAATCCAAAAAATATTGTACGGCTTCTGCAACAAGCTTGATAAACCGCTATATGATATTGAATATGCTGTAAACGACGTTGAAAGAACTTTTAGTTGTAAATTAGAAACTCTGATACTGTTAATGGTTTGGAGATCCAAATGATATTCAAGAGTTTCATTTAATCGAAGATGACGACGTCTCATATTTTGAGGATAATAAACTTCTGATTTGCAGTTAGATTTTTCCTCCAAAGTCTGTGAAGTTGATGATGAGTACAAACAATAGACCATTGAATATTGGAAATCAGGAAAAAAAGAACATTGAAATTTAAAGTCGTTCAAAATAAATTTAAACGATTAAAATAGAAGAGCGAACTATAGTTCGGAAGCCCAACTTGAAAACGATGGAACCGGAAGTGAAAAATTAAGGAAACTTTCAGAATATGTTATATCTCAATTTCAAGAAGCGGTTGAAAAGTCAATAACAATTCACGACGTCGATATTCGTAGATGGGATTTAAAAGCACGAGATGACGTTTCACTTTCTTCTGATTTATTCACAGCATTAAAATGGCTTCACGCTTTTAAAATAAAGTACAAGATTGAATCAAGAAAAATAAATAAATTTATAACTGAAAATTCTGTAAGTGATCAAGATAAACTTAAAGAACAAGCTGCAGAATTCATTGAAGTGGGCGCACGCTAGCATTGAAAGGGGAACAAAAGATTGAAAGATTAATTAGAAACTCTAATAAAAGATACAATAAATGATGCTCTTTTTGTAGAAACCCACGAAACATTAATTTTTGAAGATCCAAATGATATTCATGAGTTTCATTTAATCGATGATGACGACTTTTTATATTTTGAGGATAAGACTTCTGATTTACAGAACATCCTTAAACCATTCTTGGACAAGGTTTGTTGTTAATTTGTCTGATTTAGATGATGGTACATGGACATTTTCATACGTGAACAAACTGTTTTTTATTCTCGGGCCGAATTCACCATTTTTTCTAGCAATACGATAAACAACGGAGATAATAAACGACCATTATTTTACCATTTTGTGCTTGGTTTTCTTCATAGTTCCAAGGTACTGCGTGATAATTTTGAGTTTGAAGAGGGTTTGAAATTTATTCATTTTCTTATGTCGGAGTGTAGGAGCTTAGTAATTTTGTGGCTGATAATCGTAGTAATTATTCTGTGGAAAAATGTTCACATTCTTTCTTTTGAGGGGATAGCAATACATTTCGTTGATTGCATTATAATTCTGCATTTGGTATTTATTAAGTATTCTTGTGTTTATTTTATATCTTTCAGATATTGTCTCTTTTTTCGCGAAAATAATGTACGCGGGGTAGACCTTACCAGATCTAAGGATTTGTTAATGCTCCTTTATGCCGATGACCTCGCTATCCTTGCATTTTCTCCATCCAACCTTCGTAACAAGCTAAGAATTCTTTCTGTTTACTGTGCAAGCAACCTGCTTACCGTTAATGTAGATAAAACTAAGATCGTTTGTTTCAGAAGGGCTGGTCCCCTTGCTCAGTATTCGGGGGATTTCCTTTACGAGGACTCTCCGGTTGAGGTCACGAATGCCTATTGATTTTTAGGAATAATTTTTTCATCCTCAGCATCCGGCCTTCAGCTAACTGAGGATGCTGTCGTTCGTACACGAGTCGCCTCGGCTGCGGTCCTAGTATTACTTAACTCCGCGAAGATTGATTCATGGGACGCATTCTGGAAGTTGTACAGAGCCATGATTACCTCCGTCCTTTTGTATGCGGCTCCATTTTGGGCCCTGAGACATTTGGACAGGCTGGAGTTGGCGCAGATTGATTTTTTTAAGAGGCTTCTTCGCCTACCGAGAAACACACCGGCATACCTGATTCGCTTAGAACTCGGCATTCCGCCGATTACGGTAGAGATTCTCAATAGGTCGATAAATTGGGTAATCAAAACCTTGAGACTGCCCGACTCCAGATTGCCCAAAATCTTACTTCTTCGCCGTAAAGAACTGGCTCCCTTCAGGTCGTCGCAAGAGCTCGAAATTGGTTTTCCCACATTGGGACCCTTTTGGATCCCAGGAGACAAGAAATCAAGTGAACCAAAAACACTGAAGAAATCGACAAATAATAAAATACCAAAAGAAGATTTATTGAAGACCCTGTAGAAAATCCAACAATTCAACGAAGAAAAATCAACGCCTAACTACTCAGCACAACTGTATAGAAACATAAAACAACGAACGTAGACATTTCGAGGGTAGTAGATCACCGTGCCATCAAAAACATAGCCAGCACAACTTGACGCCGCGAAGTTCATTCTTACGTTATTTGCAAGTATATTTGATAGCTTTACATATCACATTTCACAACACACGACACTCATACATAGTAGCTTTTGAATATATATCACGAATTCCTTCCAAAGCTGCGATCTTTGTATGTCGTTTTCCTTTACATTTTAATAAATACGATTTTATACTTTATTTCTCTCGTTAGCTACCTCATTTCCTTTCGACTAAACAAAACAGACACAATCCACAGGTGAGTTTCAACTATTCAACGGAGGCAAAAATCCACGTAAAAATAAATATAAACGTTGAATAATCTCTCTAGAGGTTATTGAACGGTCATCTTGATCAGAGTAGATTCTATATGTATTCTGTCCCGTCTCTGAAATCTATCCGACTTCAGGACGTTACAACGGTTTAATAATGAAAATTAAGGTATTTAAAAATTCATGCTAATTAGCAGAAAAACTATTAAAAAGTATTAGCAAAAATAAGTTATTAAAAATTAAAAATGTGTTTAAATGTTGTTCATAAATGATTAATAACAAAGTAGATTTATTCAATGAGTTTTTTTTATTTTTTTTTATTATTTCATCTTTATTTATATATTCATTTATTTGTACAGACTTATTTTTATGAAAAGAAATTCATAATAAAAAAAAAATTCTTTTTATTATTTTTGTGATGAGAAAGATTATTTATAAATGAAAAATTGCTTATAATTAAAAACACTGTTTTAAAAGTATATTTGGAAATGTTCTACGTAAATAAAAGAAAATTATGCTTAAGAATTGTTAAGATAGTTTTCAAAATAAAAATCGTTAGCAAGAAAGTTTATATTTTGTTTGATATAGCAACGAAAGATAATTTTTGTTGATTTTAAAATCATTTGGGTTAATAATTTTGTTGTATGATTATTTTGAAGTGGATAAGATTGTTGCAAAATTATTGGCAATTTGTTTAAGTGTTTAGCATTGAAATATTTATAAGAACAAATTTGATGTTACTTGATTCACAACAAAATGGAGTACGTATTGCTAAGAATTAGTAATGATGTAAAAAATTGACTGGGCCTATTGTTTAAAACGCAATATTGACTTTAACAAAAACTTCTTTTATAAACAGTTTGGAATAGATTAATTTATTTAAAAATTATTTGTGTTTTTTTCTTTTTTGAAAATTTTTAAGGGTGTTAAAAACTGAAAATTTGTTTAATACGAAGAAGATTTTTTAATTTATTTTTATTGGATTATTATTGCTATTATTACTGTTTTTACATAGAGCAATTGTTAAAAAAAATATGTGTACTTTTGAAATTTAGGAAATTATTTTAAATGGAAAAGGTGTTGAAATAATAAAACAGATTTATAAATTTTGACCGTTATTCTGACCGTTATTTAAAAATTGGACGTTACTTATGTTACGTACGAACGTATGCTCGTACGAATAACCAGGATTTTTTTATAAATTCCTTTTTGGATCATTAGGAAACGATTCGGGATAGGAAGTGTTTCACAGGAAATTAATCCTATACAGGCCTCGATCTCCCGTTTTAAATGCGGATCCTTGATTTACTGAAATGAATAGTCGTGTTAGATTAAAGTATATATGTACATATTTGAAATTTTAGGAATGATCAGGATGAGCAACCGGAAGAAAAAAAAAGATGGAGTTAAACCTACAGAACAATGTTCTAGTATTAGTCCGAAGACTAATTAGGTTTAATAGGGCAAAGGCGTTTGGAAGAAATGGTGGTTAAGGAAAGATTTAGGGTTAAATTTTGATAGAGAAAATGATTATAAAATAAGCTGAAAATAATAGTACTATTATTTAAATAAAATGTTGCCCTTACAACTACCGGCCTGGTTAGCCGGGCGCGTCCGTAAGAAAAAGAGGAACCGCTACTGAGTCCTTTAGATTTCGTACCACGCGAACTCCCGATTTTGCTCAAATATGTAGTCGGTGACTGTGGTGCATGACTATTATCTTGATCCTCTTTGCTTGAACGACCTGTTCACTTGAGGGGTGCACCACGAGTGACGATACTAACGTCAAGACTAAATGACATCAGCGTCGTTGGTTATCAACGGGGAATATTCCACGCTAAAAACCGTCAGCGCTGCATTTTCGGAAATAACGGTAATGTCCACACTCTAAGACGTCGCAACTGTGCGATCATCAATGCATCCTTGTTCTATTAAGGTGCACCGTATCAAATGTCCAGTCTCAGACCCGGCGTTCCCAGCACCGTCAGCAAGATCGCACATAAGAAGCAGAGAAACATGAGATTTAGACTTCCACGGGCACTCGTTGATTCCGTGTGAATAGAACGCGACCGTTTAAAAATAATGTTTACGTTTCACTTTCTGAACGATGGGAAAATAATTATATAAAAATATTGAATGTGCGTCTGCACGTAATACTTAATTTTAGGGGTAGATATTCATCTTCCCGAACATGATGCAGTAGACACTATTGCAAATTTGGCTATGAGGTTTTTAAATATGCCATACACTGTCGATGAAACTATCGAATGGTTAAATAGTGATGCAAATGATTGTGGTTCCCAATTACAAAGCATTGAGGAGATTGCAGCATCCGTATTGAATCAGAATGTAGGAAACGAAAACGATGAAGGAGAAAGGATAGAAGAGATTACATACCATCATGTCCGCCACCATTATTCCTATAATCCCCGTCATTATTCCCACAACCAACATATCTACTGCAATAATTCTCACAACCACAATTCCCACCGCCATTATTCTCCCCATCAAAATTACCGAAATAAGATATATAAGGCCCAGTCAATTATTGTTGGTCAGTTGGTAAGTTAGGCACAGTAATATAGGGCACTTTATAAATTGCATAAAAGGTGAACAATCCAGAACGGAAGTCCTAATAACTCAAGACCAAAGTGGTTGAACAATCGATGTCAAAAAACGACGGCGATATGCTCATTATGACGAAAGATTAAAAAATATAGTAAAAGAATACGGAAATATGGAAATTCTAGAGTATCTGCATAGCATTGCCTATAACGTCGCACTGTAAATTTATTCGTGTATTATTTGTAGGACCATCCAGTCCGTAGTAAATAATTAAATAAATAGTTTATATTTCATTACTAAATATTATTAAAATAAATATTAATAAATAAATAATTTTCATAACCTACGTTTTACGTGGTTTTACTTTTCCCCGATACTGTTCCCTATTGTGTTATGTTTAGTTATCAGTGGAATTAATCGGTGTGTTGATTTTACAATTTCGGAAGGAAATGTTGATATTAGGAATTATGGAGATGGGGATAATGGCAGTGGAAATGATGACGGTGGGAATTATGACCGTGGAAATTTTGACTTGGGAATTGTGACCTGACAGCGATGGAAGAAGAAGAAGAATATGATAACGATACAAGTAATGAGAATGGAAATGAGAATGAAAATACTTCCTTTTCGTCACCAAACGTGTCTTCTCAATCGGCATACGAGACAGGAAAGCCATTTTACCATTGGCTGACAACCAGATAATTTTTAATTAGTCTCATCTTTCGTACTTCTTCGTGTTTTTCATATTACTGCATTTGACTCTTTCTCACCCAGAGTCGAAAGTTCGAATACGAATAAATAAACCATACTCCGCGCCATCTGTCGGAGTCGCGCGGAAGCTTCAGGCGGTCGCTTTGACGGGGAAATATCCGCCACATCGTTTTATCTCCGTCCTCCGGAGGACCGCAAGGTCGCGCCGGAGCACGCCACCACGGGATTCCCCCCACATGCAGTGCCTCAGTATTCGCCATGGTGGAAGTATACATGGTGTGCTCAGAACTCTGAGTCCACGCCCCTTTTCTGGCCGGTAGCCGAGAAACATAGGAAATGTTGCCAACCATGTAAAAACAAATTTTTAAGTTCTGCAAGTTGGTAAATGTACGTATGTGTTTATGTGTACATATACTTCAATACTGTCACGGCACTGAAAAGAGCCGTTTTTAATGCGCACCTTCCGCGCGCAGGTTGCTTCAGCAGTCGTCGGCGTCCTGAGCTTGTGGGCCCTTGGGATGGGAGCGAAGCGAGGGGAAAATTTATGGTCGGGCGCGCGAAAGTATTAAACAAATGACGGGGGGTTGAACTTTATCTTCTAAAATTAAAATTGAGTATACTCGTCGTAGTCGAATGGTACAAACGCATGAATTGAAGCGCAACGCGTTATTTTTTTAGTTCGATTTCGATGTCGAGGATTTTTTTTTTATTGTTCATTTACTCAACATTTGTAACGAAAACAATTTTTTACTTATTTACTATTAGTTATTTTATTTACAAAAATGAATTGTCAAAATAAATTTTAAAAAAATTAAACAATACGTTTTTGCAGAATGACATTTGTAAGAATCGAATTCTCTGTAATATTAACAAAAATTAATGTACAATATTTTATTGTAATTTCCGAAATATTATACAAAAATTAGAAGTCGTACATTTTGTCTAAAAAAGTTATTGTAGTTAACATAAGCTTGTAATTGATTGTTGTTATATGTTTCAAATATAATGTAGACCTTCCATCTAATTCCTAATATCGGGTATCTTTATTGATATATACGGCAACGGTTTATATTGCATTTACGGTATATGAAAACATCTTTTACAGTGTTACGTCCCCGTAACTAGCGCGATTACCCTTTTTCTCTGTGTGCATTCACAAATCTGAAAATGTTTGTAATTGTATGTCGGTATCGGGCAAACGAGTCCCTTTTTTTAATATAGCGTTCAGATCACGTAGACGCAGCATGTTAGAACGTAATCGGTTCAAATTAGACTTTCTTTTAACTTTTATTAGCCATAAATCAGAAGATGGCTCGCGTTGCCTAAGCCGAAAAACTTTTCTTATAACTATCAAGTTACCGCTTTTTGACTTTTCTAAGAATAAAGGAGAAAACGGGTACGTTCTAATCAGCTATCTACTACACCGTATCTTATAACAATAATGTAAATGAATTAGTTAATGCGTTCTTCCTCCTTGGCCTATTTCCAAAGCCTGCCCAACACACAAATCTACCATTTCAAAATAGAAGGGGAAAAACTCAAAGCGGGGATAAAAGTATGGCCCACCATAAATACGCTGGCGCGTACAGAAAATCGTACTAGAGAAACGTAGAGAATCGTAGTGGTGGATCGTAGGGAGATTTTCCGGGCGATCTAGACTGGTTCGTCTGCTCGACCACGAGAAGAATTCAAGTCCTTCAGTCAGACGATTTTTCCAGATTCCAACCAGAGAAGTTCATCTGGCCAAGCAACCGAGATCCACAGAACAAGTCCGTCGTTCAGCAGACCAGAGGCTCCGAAAAGAAATAGTAAGTATCTCTTTAATTTATAAATAAACAAACGATCCCTCTCCTCTCCTTTCCTTTCGTGACATAGTGGGTCGGCCTGCGAAATCGCACTTCCTTCCTTTTCGTGACATAGCGGGTAGACCTGCGAAATCACGCTAACCTTTTCCCTTTGCGACATAGCGGGTCGGCCTGCGAAATCCCATTTTCATTATGTAAAAATTATAAGGTTTTTATTTTTAAATATCCATCCGCTATTTTGACTTTTCAAAATCTGACTTCAGATTCGAATCAGCGACCTCAAAAAACCCGGAGTAATATGTTCCAAATAGATTTCGTTTGATTTTCGTAAAACCATCCGTCATATTGAATCCGCCATTTTGAAATTTTAGAATCTGACTTCAGATTCGTACTCAGCCACCTCAAAAACCACTAGCTACCAAGTGAGATGAAAATTCTCAATTTTTAAAAGAATTCAGTTACAACGTTATGTTTGTACGGTATATGTGTACAAGAAAAAAAATCTTCTGACCACCATTCTAGGTCCGCCATCTTGAAATTTTAAAAAGTACGTATCCGGAATTCAAAGCTTAGACCTTGTGGACGCGATAGTTAAAGCTTTTAGGCATTTATCGATACTCGTTCCTATAGGAAAAAACGTACATTTACAAAAAAAGTTTTTTTCCAAAAAAATGACCGTTTCTTTTCGGATTTTCATTTTTTTTGCAATTTTGACTTCAGAATTTGAAATTTCGCGCTTGATACTATAAGAAATGGTTCTACAAAATTATTTGGCTTACCTAACCCTGAATAAATGCTGCGTTGAAAATTGTATTCAAAATATGTCTCTCCCGTCCTTAAAGGGTTAACCGACACTTTTTGTATTTTCGATGTGCCTCGCCGGTCTGTGCGACTTTAAGGCTCTACATGCTGTTTCGGAGCCCATCTTGAAAATGCATTAATAATAATAATAATAATAATAATATATTAATAATAATAATTTTTTATTGCATATTCAGATTCTTTGAATGCGTATGATTTGTCTAAAACATGTTTCTTGTTTCAATTTTCCTTCATTTTACTGTTATTGAGAATACACGCTTAAGAATCTGCAACACTCAAAATTAGCCTTAAAGCAAAATTTTCAGATTTTGAATTACTTACATTTCAATTCTCCCACGATTCGAGGTACTTCATCGTTTAATTAAAGAAAGTGTTCAAAAAGATGACCTCCAGCTTCAATGCACTTATTAATCCGTAATTAAAATGAATTTATACAATGGAGAAGTGTATCGTCTTGAATTTCAGTACGTACTTGTAATTCGATCAATCATATTCTTACGTGTTGTTGGTTTTTCTTTGTATACTTTTTCTTTAAGATAACACCACAAAAACCAATTTTTGAAAAAAATTTGGCCGAATGGCTAAACTGCAAGAAAATAAAATGTACGAAGAAGAGCCAAGAATCCTGAATGGTGCAGGAATAGTTGATTAGCAGTAAGTAGGCAATAACTAATAGTATTAACATTGAAAACTTTAAACCTATTGTTCTCGAGTTTTTATTTTTGACCTTTTTTCAGATTGGCGAGCACAATTAAAAAAAAGTATACAACCTATCCAAATGAGACTAGGCGCATTTTATTCATTATTAAATTCTCTTCTGTGTGAATTTACTTATTGGTCGAAAAAGTAATTTTACTTCTTTTTTTACGGTAGGTTAAAAGCAAAAATTGTTCACGTAAATTCTCACTTTTTCGTTCCAAAATGTACAATTTATTTTTTTAAATTTCTATCGGGTATTTTTGCGTTCATCTAGAAGATAAACTTGAAAAATTAACAAATCGATTTGGTTTTTTGATTTCGGATACGACTTACGACCTGGATTCTGCGCGCCGACTGAAAACTGCGAATTCGAGGCGTTGTCCCCCCTCATATCTCCGCCATTTTGACATATTCTTATACACAAAAATTATCAAAGCAAGTTCAACAATGCTTAATAACAAATTCCAAGTTTCACAAAGATTGGTTATTTTATTCGCTCAAATAAAATCTAAAGTAACGGTTTATTTTTCACCGTTTGCATGTATTTCCCCTTAAAGCCATTTTATTGGGATCGGCAAAAAAAAAATAAGGATGTTACGACCCGATTGGTCGTAGGCAACCGTTTTCATAGATGATTAATATCTATTTACTTATTTATCATTTATTATAATATTATAGGATTCTCATGGAAACACGATACCATTTCCAGTCAGTCGATTTGTTGGTGAGACCAGGAAAATACGACGCGTACAATCGCGACACTAGCTACCAAATACCGTAAGCATTTTTTGGCTCGGAACCTGCCGATCTTGCAGTACAGATGAAGTGCTGACGGTTGTGGGATCCATCCATCGACGTGTTGGGAAGGACATGGAAGTTGGGTCAGTCGGTGAAATACTTTTGGAGAGTCATACACGGGGTCGTGGGGTTGTTAAAGCGGGCCGAACCCAGAACGTCGGGAAATACAAGTGCGTGACCCGTTTCCATTCGACTTAGCGCGCCGGCCTTAGAGTAAGGGTGCTGGAAGAGTACATAATACAAAACGTTCCTTTCAAGTGTAAATTGTTTTCTGTTCCGTGTAAATACGTAACAGAAATACTTTTGGTGGCAGCGCCGGGCCTCCACGAGTGATTTTCATTTTTTCTCTTCTCTTTAAACAAGAAGTGAAATTGCGTCAAGTTTTGTCCTCGTTTACGCGGAGCCGAATCACTCACCACCGCTACCTAGGGTTCAACATTTTTTTACTTTTCAAAATCTTTGAAATCTCTTAAAAACTTTGATCAACTTCAAATTTCAAAACTATTAAGACTGTGAAAGAATTAAATCGTAAGGGTTAAATAAAACCGGCGTACAGCATTAAACGAAATGAAAGCAAAAACTGTGAACATAATACGTATAAAACTGCATATTATAAAATTTATTGTGAGTGTGCAACGACACATCAGATATTCCCAAATCTCTTTGGCCACAGTAAGGATTCAGGGACAACGGACAAAGACTGTCTAAGGATTATTGTAATAATGAAGATGACAGCAACATTCCTGTTCAGCATCATAGCTACAATTTTAGCAATCATCAATGGGTGAAACGCGACTACTTTTTCCCAAATAATATTGCCGGGTAAACTGAATAATTACAAATTTTGATGTATTAGTGAATTTATATATTTTGACATATTTTGAATTTTATACATTGCTCGCGCACATACGCGTTGAAACATTGTCACGTCCAATTTTTATTTAATATTGCGTGAACAGAATAAGAGACATTGAGGGTTCCCCGACAGTGAAAAAATACAAGAATGGAACAAACGAGCGCGGAAAATTCAACCGAAAACGACGAATTCCGAGCATTCCGTGTTGGGTGATTCAAGTTCGAAGGAATTTTCCTCGGAAGAAAGTTCAGAAAAAATTCAGACTTTGCAAGAACAAAAACCGACAATCATGGGATATAATCAAAATCCGGGACGACAACGTCCCTCCACGTACCCTTACGTCCTCGAATGACGTCATCGCCAGCATACCGGAGTTTTTTGGTGACAGAGAAACATATCCTTGTTTCGCCAGCGCGAGCTGAGCTGCTCTGGCGCAGCTTACGGAAGGTAATCGGTCGTTATTCAAATTATTATTAAGAGGAAAAATTCGGAGAAAGGCCGATAGTTACGCGAGACACATCTATTTGTATGACACTATCGAAGCACTTGTCAATGCCATGGATAGAGTTTACGGCAGAAGGGAAGATCCACAACATATCTATCGAAATTTTCGACTCTTTTCCGAACTAGAAATGAGACCACCGAAGATTTCGGTACGCGGATCACAGATGTCTATACAGATGCACTCAGCGTTAATAAATAAGAAAGCTTTAGAGCAATTTATAACGGATTTGAAAGGTCCGGTAGAATTTAATGTGCGGGCGAACGACGGAGAACGTTGCAGGAGGCAAGTGAACATGCATTTCGATTAGAATACATAATATCGTACTAAAGATGAATGGCCGCCCCCCCCCCCCTCCGTGCATCAGCGAACGATAGAACAGAACCTCCAGTTTATACGCAAGTAGTAAATGCCGAGGATGATTATTTCGAAACTTCGCGACACGATATGATAGAACGCGGGTGCACCTATTGCGATTTAATCGGACACGGAGAGGAAACGTGTCAATCGCGACCATATAATGAAATAGTTTGTAGCTTTTATGACGTAGTGTTTCAGTTTTAAAGTAAGCGAAACTGCAAATTGGCACCATTTGCACCTGGAAAAAGTGCATTACTAGCCTTTACTGAAACTGGAAGTCGATAAATGATCGAAGAAACATTTCCTACCCGACGGTGGCGGACCGTCCGACCCGGGGAAATGGGTCCCCGGATCCGGGAGGCGGATAATCAGATCCGGAAGACGGATCATCATATCCGGGAGGCAGACCGTCGGACCCGGAAGACGGATCATGGGATCCGGGAAATGAGAGTGACGATAATAAGAGAACTGAAAACCATCCTTTGCCAAGTTCATCATCCGAAAATACCGAGGCAACAGACGATCATTAATCTTCAATATACGCACCGGATGACCTCGAAGCAGGTGAACCCGTGATCACGACGTTTAATAAACATCTAACAAGTGAGAAGATTCATGAGGCTTTCTTTACAACAAGTAATTGTCTCCTGGATAGCGAGGGTAGGAAAGTTTTCTCCTATAGAAGAAATCCTTAATGAAACCAGATAAATTGAAAAACGGCACCCTTACGATTGGTGAAATGGTAGTAACCAAATCTGGGAAATATTTCATGTTCGGATTAATGGTAAAAGCTATCGGAGAATGAGGATCGAAATTCGCCATAAAATCATATATGATAAAATTGAATAGGTCAATTAAAGAAAACGGTATTGGGACATTCCACATGGCACATGATTCCGATATCATGACAAAGCAACAATGGTTGAGTATTCCGGAAGACATAAGGATGAACATCAAGGTGAAAATAAACATAACGACATTTAAAGATTCATTAGCCGTTCCACGAAATACCGAACGTTATTTACTTACCAGAGAATATCCCTGTTCAGCAATAGGCGGGCACAAGGGTATAAACAAGTATTTCCATCGATTATTTCGAAAGTACTACTGGAAAAATGTGCGTACCGATGTCAAAGAAGTAATAAATCGATGTTACGAGTGTCATCACAAAAAGGTAAACCGAAATATGACAAGATTACCAATGATGATTACTGCCACACCAGCGGAAGCATTTGACAAGGTCGCAATGGACCCATGGGGTCCAACCACCACATCTCGAGATGGGAATAAATTCGTCCTCACAATCCAGAACTTACTCACAAAATTCTGATTAACGATATCACTTCGCGATGGAACAGCTCGATCGGTGGCCAAAGCTTTCGCTGCCGAATTTATATGCAAATTCGGAGCCCTAGAGGAATATTAACGTACCAAGGTGCAAATGTTATGTCTGATACCCTCAAAAACTCGTGAAGGACCGTAAAGACTGGGACAAATGGATACAGCACGCCATACTCGCCTATAACGCTAGCACGAGGGTACAAAATATTCCCCCCACGAGCTACTATTCGAGCAACCAGCCCTAACATCTTCGAGCGCGGGACCAAAGGATAAAATAATGACGTATCTGGACTATGTAGAGAAGCATTTGAAAAATACATCGAATTACAAACTTTAGCCGGACTGAATCTCGAACAAGCAAAACACCGATCAAAAGCATACTATGATCGTAAACAAAATATTAAATATTATAGAATCGGGGAGTGCGGTTAGACGAATTCAGGACAAAAATAGTACACAAGGACAAATTAAGGAAAGGCTACGATCATTTCATTTTCGATGAGAAAAACGGATCGCAATCAGGAAGCGAAACATCGAATATAGAATAATCGTGATGAAGGCGTTGAGGAGTGAGGAAGGTAATCTCTTTCCTCTTTGTGCCGCAGTTCGTACCCAAGCGCGCAATAGAACGAGCGGTTATGGGAGAAGGTAGTGAAATGCAAGAAGGATCGCCTCCTTTTTCCAAGTTCGCATCCTAACTCGTTACTTTGTTGCACTTGTTATTATTACTTTACTCCATTTTATTCTCTTTTTTATCATTTCTTTTTCTTTATTATCGACGAAATGAATAAAAATTGATTCTCTGTGAATTCAAAATACGACACATTAAAATTGCGTTAATGCTTGTCAAAATTTAGAGTTTTACAATATAATATTACGTTTAAAAAGAAACATCCAAAGTTGTCGCCATATGCGACGGTACCAGCGACATGGAAATTGGAATTTGAGTAAGTTCGCATCGGGAGTGGTAAGGTTTGCTCCAAAATGCACACTCAGTTCCACTAAACTATATATTTTATTATATATATTTTTATTCCGGTGGGTGAACACAAACGTTTATAAATGCTTTACACTTTACAGAAACGGGTCGGGTCGCGGAAAAGAGAAAATGTCCGTGCGAATCGATGCGGTCAGGTTCGTTTCGTGACTACAAGTGTCCGCGAGGGCCGAGTCGCGGCACGCGGACAACGTGTCCCTTACCAGATGGCGCTATCCTCGCTAAATTCCGGAAAGCGCCTTGCTTATCTATTGGAGCGCGATTTCCAACGAGCGACATACCGCCCCCTATTGCAACCCGGTAGGGTTGGAATAAAAATCAGGAAAACTTACGAATATTATAAAAAATAAACTTACTTACTAAATCTTATTCTAAGTCGACCGGCAGAAATGCGAGTTGAGTTACAGGTCGGGAGAACTCGGATTGAGCTGTGCGCAAAGTGACGACTCGAACGACATTATCGCTACCCGGATGACATTTAGTGATTCTTGCTAACGGCCATTTCAACGGCGGTAGATTCGGAAGCTTCATCAGCACGAGTTGTCCTACAACAACCGGTTTTCGAGGAAAGCACCACTTCGACCGATGCTGCAAAGAAAGCAAGTATTCAGCTGACCATAACTTCCAGAAACGCTCATAAATCTGCCGATAAACTTGCCATCGTGAAAGCCTATTGGACGATAGGTCGAGCAGCGATGGCTCGGGGATCGCATTCAAGGGACCACCTATTAAAAAATGACCAGGGGTCAGGCATTATATGTCGTCCACATCATTAGACATAGGGCCTAATGGGCGCGAATTCAGTACTGGCTCGATTTCGCACAGTACTGTGGTGAATTCCTCGTACGTGGGTTTATGATTACCCATAACTCGTTTGAGATGGAATTTTACACGTTTGACTCCCGCTTCCCATAATCCGCCGAAGTGGGGAGCGGCGGGAGGCGAGAAGTGCCAGTTAGTTCCATCGTTAGCTAGTAATTTACGGAAGGGTTCTTTTTCGAGTGCTTTATGAAAGAACAGCGTCAATTCTTTATCTGCCCCAACGAAGGTTGTGCCTCGATCGCGGTACAGGGCCCGCGAGATGCCCCGACGAGAAGTAAACCGCTTATAGGCAGCGATAAACGCCTGTGAGCTGTAATCGGATACCAGCTCGATATGAACAGCCTTAATCGCGAAGCAGACAAACAAGGCGACGTAGCACCTCTGGGTTTTATGACCGCGGCCGAAGCCGATACGCACTTGGAACGGGCCAGCGTAGTCAACGCCGCAGTGGGCGAAAGGCCGTTCAGGCTGTGATACCCTAGGAGTCGGAAAATTACCCATGATCTGCGTAAATAATTCAGCCTTCAAACGAGCACAGGTAAGACATCGGGAAACAATGGAACGGATTAACTTTTTTCCTTGAACGATCCACACCGTTTGGCGCAAAGTGCGGAGGGTCAATTGAACACCACCGTGTAGGCACCGCAAGTGGGTGTCGGTCACTAGGAGCTTGACGACTGGGTGGCTTCGTAAAACGATCGGGTGTTTCGCATCCGAGGAAATGTCGCAGCTCTCGAGACGACCACCGACACGAATCAAACCGTTTTCATCCAAAAACGGTTGTAACGAATATACTGAGCTTCGTTTAGAAATCGGTTGTTTGGACTTCAGGTCTTGTAACTCCGAATGAAATAGGATGTATTGTAGCCACCTGAATATGATGATCATCTGACGAGTTTCATCAGCATTGAGATTTCCTCGGACGCGTTCTCCGCCCACGCACGGTTTCCATCGAACCACATAGGCGAGGGTGCGTACCAAGCGCCTCCAGGATGAAACCCTGTCGGCTAAGCTCACCAGAGTGTCATTGTGCTGAGTGACGATGGAATGAGTTGGGAGCCGCATTTCGAGAGGCGAATCAGGGGCCAACTAAGGCATGATTTGGGGCCAACATTCTGGATTTTCCGCCAACCAGCTGGGACCATTCATCCACAAAGGATTACGCAGAAAATCGACAGCGGACAAACCCCGAGACGCTAAATCAGCCGGATTGTCTTGTGTTGCGACATGTCGCCAATGGATTCCTGGAAGCACCGTTTGTACCTCCGAGTCTCTGTTGGCCACGAAAGTTTTCCTTCGATTTGGATGGTCACGTAGCCAATGAAGCACGATGGTTGCATCCAACCATCAATAAATTGGACGGTTAATGAACTCGTTGATTTGGATCACAGAGTGAATCAAACGAGCTAGCAATACTGCAGCGCAGAGTTCGAGTCTCGGCACAGTTTGAGTCTTAACCGGTGCGACTTTCGTGCGACTAGCGAGAAGAATTATTTTCGGTGGAGCACCAGTGTTTACGACGCCAAGGTAAAGGAGTGCGACGTACGCTGCACTGGAGGCGTCTGAGAAACCATGGAGTTCGCAATATTCCATGAGTGGATTCTGTCCCGTCCAACGAGGGAGAAGGAATGACGACAGTGCCGGAAGAGTTTCGTAGAAGGATTTCCAATCAACACAAATATTTTCAGGTAGGCGATCATCCCAATCCTGGTGCAGTAGCCAAAGTCGCTGAATAAAAAGCTTCGCTCGAAGGATCACAGGTGAGACCCAACCTAAAGGGTCAAAAAATCGTGAAATGATCGAGAACAATGAACGCTTTGTCATGCAGTTTGAAGAAATTAAATTAATCTTAAATTGATACGAATCTCGACTGGGATTCCAGAAGACGCCTAAAATCTTGAGTCCCTCCGTCTCGTAAAAGGATCGTTCGCTAGCTAGACCGTGATTGACCGGGTCAATATCTGCAAGCAAATGCGGCGAATTACTTGCCCATTTTCGCAAATGGAATTGACCAAAGTTCAACAGCGCGTTTAGCTGATCTCGGGACTGTTGAGCTTCGTCAAGATCGTTCGCTCCGAACAGACAATCGTCGACGTAAAGTCCGTGGCGCAATACTTTAGAAGCAAGTGGATATAAAGATCCGTGATCTTCGACGAGTTGCTTGAGCACTCGGAGTGCCAGATACGGAGCACATGAAACACCGAATGTTACGGTTGTGAGTTGGTAGTCTTGAAGGGGAGCATCAGGACTCGTTCGCCATACAATTCTTTGTAGATCACGATCCCGAGGATCCAAAACGATTTGGCGGTACATTTGGGCAATGTCGGCGCAATAGAAGAATTGGAACGTTCGCCACTGCAGCAGCACCGAACTAAGATCTGCTTGAAGTTTTGGACCCGTCAGGAGGTGATCGTTAAGAGATGTCGAATTGGAAGTTTTGTAGGAGGCATTAAACACGACTCTCAGCTTAGTCGTGGTGCTCGTCTCCTTTTTAACTCCGTGATGCGGCAGATATACGGCGAGACTTTCTGCATCTGGGGGACCGACTGGACTCATATGAGCTTACCACTCATAGTCCATCATAATTTCTCGGTACGCGGATGCATCGTCCGGATTTCAAGATAATCGTTTTTCGAGTGAACGAAATATACGGATGACACCATCCCGGGATTGTCCGATTTCAGGAGAAGACGTACGTAAAGGGATACGAACCATGTACCGTCCGTTAGTAGTTCGAGAAAACGTGTCCTTGAAATGATTTTCACAACTTTCGTCATCAGCGGTGAGAGACTTGTTTGTCGGACCGTTTTCAACCTCCCAAAACTTTTGAAGGTCGATTGACAATTGTTTTGTTGTCGATACAGTGGGGCACGGTTAGCTGAAAGGGGACATCAGAAGGCGGTGATGAAGTCCATCCAGATAGTACCCACCCAAAGGCCGAATTTTGTGCAATCGGTTGATTCGCGGATCCCTTTATAAGTCCGTCCAGTAGAAGGTGTCCGTAAAGGTCAGAGCCGAGAATAAGATCAATCGGGTCCGAGCTCTTAGGATTCGGGTCGGCTAGGCGCAGATTGCGTAAATGAGGCCAATTTAAGACCGACTGCGAAGAAGGGGTCGACATGTATGAAGTGAGCTTCTTCAGTATTAAGGCACACGTATGGAATTCCGGTTGATCCGAATCGCGAGGGGTGACGATAATGTCAGCTGCGCGGGTGACCGTGCCAGCGGAAACGCCTCCAACTCCGACGACAGAAGCTGATACGTGACGCGTACGCCGGGAGAGTGCGTTGGCAACTTTTTCCAATAGAAAAGTCCATGTGGACCCTTGATCCAAGAGTGCGCGTAATTGAAGTGAGCGACCGTTGGATGAGTGTACCCGAACCAAAGCGGTGGCTAACAAAATATTTGACGAATTGACTGGCCGGTTGGCAGCGAGGAGCGTCACGACCCCTTCGGAATTATTGCATTTCGAAGTAACGGACTTGGAAGCGGGATCAGAAATTGCTCCGGTCGTAGCGTTTTCGGAATTAGCGATTTGCTCTCTGTGCAGCATCGTGTGGTGCCTTCCTTTACAAATAAAACAGCTCCGTTCGCTTGGACAATTATTTGTGTCATGCAAAAATAAGCAATTCATACAGAGATGTTGTCGTTTTACAACATCAGCGCGCTTCGCAACAGATAAATTTTTAAAACGTTTACATTTGTAAATCTTATGTGAACCAGAACAAATGGGACAACTACTAATCGCGGGAATCGTAGCATGAGAGACCACGGAATTCTTTGACTTACTATTCGGTTTATTGCTAAATTTATCACTGAAACTGGAGCCAGTAGTGGGGGAACGATCATTACCAGCTGATTGCAATCCATAAATACGACTGCTTAAAAATTCTTGTAAATTTTCGAACGTTGGATACGTTTTGGATGCGCCCAAACTGAGCGTCCATCCCTTGCGCATTTCTAGATCGAGTTTAGTGGAAATTAAGTAAACGAGAATGGAGTTTCATTCATCAATCGGTTCACCAAGCGACTTTAGGGCGCCAACAATCGCGATAACTTTATAAAATAAATCACGAAGTTCAACAGCTGATTCTTTTCGCAATATCGGAATATCAAATAATGTTTTCAAATGCGTTTCAATAATACACCGCTTGTTAGAAAACTGAGATTGTAAGGCCTCCCAGGCTACGTCAAAATTATCGTTAGTCGAAGCCAGATGATCAATTAAAGACAATGCCTCACCGGAGAGACAAGATTTCAGATAATGTAACTTGCGAATTTTATCAATCGAATTATCGTTCACAATAATTGAATTAAAATAATCAAAAAAGGAGTCCCATTTGTCAATGTTACCTGAGAACTTCGGAAGATCGATGCGAGGTAGACCAACTGATGAACGTCGAAACGTGGATCCATGAAAATTCGGTACAGGGTCTTCTAAAGGTTGTGATTGCGACGGCAGTGGAAACATCGTCAGGGCTTCCTCTATCGTCCCAATGGCTTCCAGGAATAACATTTCAGCTGTTTCATATTTTCGTCCTTGCAAGAAGGGATGGCGACTTTCAAGTGTCGTTGCATGTTGACATATTTGGATGTGTGTGCTTCGACAGTCTTCCCACACCTTTTTAATGTACTATTCATGCACTTTCAATTTGGCAGTTGTCCGTGTGCTCTCAGTCGGTAAATTGGAGAAAACTCGTTGTATGCTGTCAAACAGAGCAGTTTGTGTGGCGATGAGTTCTTCAAAGTTTACTGGATCATCCATTGTTACTTGTGGAAAACGAAAAACTTCACACGCACAATTAATCCAATTTCAAAACTCTGCACACCTCGGTTACGTTTCACTGATGAGAAAACACCGAACGCTTTCGGAGGTTTTTTTGTCGAGAACGTGCGAGGTCGGCAGCGCTGAGACGACTGGCGAATCTCGTCGAAACAGCTGCGCGCGCGCAGGTATCGCGGGGCACGACAGGTGCGGCGAACGGCGATGCTTTCCGAGCGCGACCGACGCGTTAGTTGCGATTGGTGGGGTGGTATTCCACCATCCGTTAGAGTTGAGGGACGAGGTGCGTCAGTTGGCGCGCCTGGTTTGAACCTCAAGATGGCGTTCTTCGAGAAGACGAACGTGCCGATAGCCAAGATGGCGTCGGCTGATAAGACGCGCACGACGAACGACAATATGGCGTCGGCTGATAAGACGCGCACGACGAACGACAATATGGCGTCGGCTGATAAGACGCGCACGACTAACGACAATATGGCGTCGTTCGAGACACGACAGAATAATAGGAATTTCTCAAAATGAGTTTTTTTTTGGTTTTTCACAGCACTTTTTTGCACTGGCACGACGCGTGAGCGATTAACGAATTCGAAAGTGTTTTGAGCGAGCGTCACTTTTTCTCGTTCGAGCTCCGAAATGTTCCGCGACGGAAATCTGCACGCACACCCGGATCCTGGCAGGATCGCCAATTTTCTATGTCGCGATATGCGACGGTATCAGCGACATGGAAGTTGGAATTTGAGTAAGCTCGGATCGGGAGTGGTAAGGTTTGCTCCAAAATGCACACTCAGTTCCACTAAACTATATATTTTATTATATATATTTTTATTCCGGTGGGTCAACACAAACGTTTATAAATGCTTTACACTTTACAGAAACGGGTCGCGTCGCGGAAAAGAGAAAATGTCCGTGCGAATCGATGCGGTCAGGTTCGTTTCGTGACTACAAGTGTCCGCGAGGGCCGAGTCGCGGCACGCGGACAACGTGTCCCTTACCAGATGGCGCTATCCTCGCTAAATTCCGGAAAGCGCCTTGCTTATCTATTGGAGCGCGATTTCCAACGAGCGACAAAAGTCAAAATTGTTTTCCCACATTTTACTCTTATATACGAAAAAATGTGTACTTTTACACACGTGACCAACACCGTATTTAAATCAAGTTTTCGTAAATATATAATTTTTGCTTCTTTCTCTTCTTTTCTTCTCTTTCTTCTTTTTCTCTCCCCTATTCGTTCAGTATATGTGAGAGCAAGGTACGAAATATATATGTAAGTTATAATTATCCATATTTTCAATACGGGCATTTTACAGAAAGCACAAATTAAATTTCGTACTTACCCGAATCAAGGAAAACTCAGGGATTTTCTCCGCGAAGATCGGACCGATGAGGTTATCCCATACAGAGTGGCGCCTCGTATCAAGAGTACCGTTGGGTATTACTTCGAGAAGAACGAACGATTTTTGGACGCACTAAGAATTCTCGAAGTACAATGCCGAGAAAATACAAAACAAGCATGCGGATTACCAGAAAGGATCCATCAAGCACACATATATTTGAAGGACATTTCTTAGTCTTAACCGGAGCAGAGACCCAACGACGACGCGCCGCGTTCGGTGCTGTCGGGAAAATTTCAAAAATCCTGTTCGGAACAGCAGAGGAAGAAGAGATGGATTTACTACGTCATCAAACGAAACAACAAACAACAGAACAACGGAAACAGCTGCACTTTTAGCAGATCAAACAAAAGTTTCAAAATCAGTCGAGGAGATCAAATTGCAACGGCAACAAATTGAGTTGATAGCGTATCAAGAATATCGAAATAATAAACTGACGCACATTATGGCAGTGCTCGAAGTCAAACGCAATATTATTTGCGAAAACGGGCCAAATTCATCCATAATTTATCTCGATGGCTAACTTAACAGACCACATCAAGGAAATAGTGGACCTCACACCGGTGTATGATTTCCCAATTCAGTTTACAAGATTACTACTTGCCTTACTTCTGTAAATTTACATCGTCAAAATAGCATACATCGATTCCTCCATAATATACGTGCTATATATTCCATTAGTCTCTCACATATACTTCACTATTTATGAGCACAGATTCCGGTCGCACAGAATATCGCAAACAAAACGCGATCTGCATTCATTCAACTATCGGCCCGGTACTCAGGTATTGCAGACGATAGGAAGCAGTATATAATAATAATAATAATAATCACGTCTTTATTGGCAATTACAAAAACAATACAGGATATAAATAATACAAAAATGCCAAAGGGCGAGCCACAGCAATTGCTGTTTTACAGACTGACCAGTTGTGTTATATACGCCTAACATAGGAAAATTACTGGCAGTGCAAGTAGGGCGACGGAATTTACGTATGCAAAGGAGATCTACCCGTGCATACGACAGACAGTGATAATAACTGTGAAGTAAGATTGATCACGGCTATTAAGTTTAGCAACTTTAATAATTGCGACGTGCGTATATTGCCTAAGGGAGCAACATTCTGGATGAAATTACGCACCCAAAATATGTGGCTATATTCAGCTGCAATATTGAAACGGATGCGAATAATATGCGGAAACATGGTCATAGATGCCACAACACTAAATGGTACAGGAGAGATCGGACTAACACCAGGATGTAAGGCCCAAACAACTAAGACAACGCTGATAGCAACTCAGACCATACATTCCATATTTACCTTAGAAAATTATGGATCGGTCATGCGAAATGTTTCAGACTTAATTATAAAGGATAAATAGAAATGGTCGAACTGAAAGAGATCATTCTCTGCGAAGAATCAAAGCTTAAGGACTCTCACATTGACCCAGGAACGCTATATAGCAAAATAAAGTTCCGCGAAGTTATAAACCGGGAACGCGAATTAAGCCCGACAAGAGACATCAAAGAACGAGTTCGCTCAATGGAGAACGCTGCGATGTATGGGGGGTCATCGCTCATACTCGTCGTGATCATTGGTACAACCATCATCACATACATGTATATTCGACGCCGAGACAACTTCGGAATACGGAACAAGCCGGTTATCATCAATTCATCATGCCGCAGCAGAGTGTGTAAAGTGAAATTCGATGTGGCAAGTAGTGAATTGAATATCGTACACAATTATGATGCCCGAGATTTTCAATCCGAAGAGTGCGCGAATGGAGAACAGCAATCAGCGGAACTGGATATTACACGTCCATAGAATTAAGATACAAATATGTAAAGGTCTTCAAAAGAATGTAAAATACTAACCACTTTTACTCTACCATCCACACGAATATTAGGGAGTACTAACCCACATTTATACCGTACTATAGACAGCCACCCCTTTCGATAATGCAAATTAAGCATACAGCGATTTTTTCAATTTGAAATTTCATTGAATCATCCGGTTGCCAATTAGGATTAGAATGTATAATTAGGACAAGGACAAAGGACAAGGTATTTTTCCCTGCTTTCATGACGAATATGTATATTCGCGGGTCGGCTCTCGGGAGGAGAGGTACAGGACAGAGATAAGACGGTATACAATACAGAACCAGGGAGGCACACACACCCACCCAGAGCCAGTCCCCCTACCCGAGTATCGGTACCACCAGCAGATTTGGCGGTCTGTGCCGTAGCGAGTACGACGCAGGGATTATCCCATCTTTATCCGAGATAAGACGCTGACGGTACCGATAACTGCCGTCCGAGGTCGGCAGCGGTTCCAAATTCGTACCCTCGCCCAGCAAGGTTTCCCGGTTATTCCACACTGGACATAAGCAGAGAAAATTGCACAGACGGGAATTCGAACTCAGAACCTTCGCGACGTTCAGTTCGAGAGAACTAAGACTCACGCCTTAGCCCGCACGACCATTTCGCCGCTATTAGAATGTATAATTACGGCGGAGTACTGCCGATTTTACAGCAGGTGGGGGTGTTACGACCTGTTTGGCCGTAGGCAACCGTTTTCATAGATGACTAATATATTTTAAAATTTCAATAAAAAGAATATGTAAAATGTTGCTTGTCTTTGAATCAACAGAAACTATTGTTTAAAAAAGTTGATTCTCAATAAGCCGAGACATTTAGGAGAGAATTAATGAAATTAGGGGTGCGCAGAACAGTTTTGAGATCATGGTGTTAACTAGTGGGAAGAAATAGTTGTTGCGAGGCAAGATAAATGGAATAAGAGGTAGATTAAGGAATGTTAAGATTACGGAGTATGCAACAGTAAAAAGTAACTATTACCGTAGTAGCTAAATGAAATTAAAAGTTCATAGAATAATTTTAAGGTCACGGTGTCAGCGAAAAGGAAGAAAAAGCTGTTTTCAGACAAGATAAATAAATGTTGGAATGCGTTGAAGAGTTTAAGGTCAGTATGTAGACATTCATGAAAACAGGATTAATAGAAAAAAAATGGCTTACCAATGACAGGAAAGGCTGCATCAGACCGGAGCAGTGTCTTTCAGGGTGTACGTACAAACAGTTCCAAATATATCTTGCAATTCCATAATATCTCTCTTTATCTTGCCTGGTATAAGGCTTTCTCCACAAATTACTTATGGTAACTCTATTAATAAGAAAAACGACAACCTGGAAAATATTATAAATATTTCAACAAAGAAATAAAGTTAAAATTAAGTTATTTATACTTATCTGAATGGTGCTTTTGTAGATATCTCTATAATTTTATTAATATTCAAAAATACAACTTCATTTCTTTTATTTACATTTGAATTCATCGCCGGGTTAGCTGCACTTGCCTACATTGAAAAATTGGCATAGACGCCTCTCCGACATTGTACATAGACTATAGAAATTTAATAGAAAGTCGCCGTCCGTCAGAATGATCGTTACTCAAATTTCCCGTTCCTATTGAATGGTCGTCATTATGAAAACTTAATCGAGTAACAAAATGTATTATTCATACCACCATTATTACCAATTAAATTATAATATATATTTTAGAGTATAATTATGCTTTTAGGTACTTATAAAAATTTGTAAAATATTGTTCTATAAAAACGAATGTTGACAAAGATGTTTTACATCCTCTACACGGAAAAAAGGTTTTAGGTTATTTAGGTTATTTAGTCCGAGTGTATGCTACGTTGCAATTCATTGCTAGATCATCGTCAAAGAAGATAAGCGAGCCATGGAATGTTGCTGGACATACACTCATGCTATACAACCTAATCTTGTCTATCATCAAGCAGTAGATCTCGAATTACTATTCAACCTGCGCCATAAACAAGGTCGTATTCAATGCCAAGATGTTGAAAATTTGGATTCCTCGATAGACATTCGAGATAGGGTAAAATCTATTTTCGTAAACCTTGAAAGAATGTCCACAACTCGATTAGATGCTATGGATATTTTTCAATAATCTCAATAATCCATTTGACATTTTTAACGAACCCGTTGGTCTGAAACGAATGAAAAACAATGCCCAAAGAATCATACTTTTTAAAATAAGACATTAAGTAAAAGACAATTGAAACTTATCTGACAAATTACTTTTCCACGCAGTATTTTTCTGGAATGGAATGTAGATTCTAGCAGAAGAGCGGTGCCGAATCAGTTAAATCCTGTGATAATTGGATTCCTTCGAAATTTCCACAACTGAAATAGTTGCTATGAATAGCTTTCAATCATCCACTTGAAACATTTGACGAAGCTGCTGTTCTGACATTACTGAAAAACAATCACTAAAGAATCGTGCTTTTTAAAATAAGACTTTAAGTAAAAGAAAATTGGAACTTATCTGAGAAATTATTTTTCCAAACAGTATTTGGAAACATGGTAAATGGAAATTCCCAAATTCTGGAATCTTTCACGTTATGTTTATGTATTTGTTCGTAAGAATAATTCTGAGTCCGAAATTCCAATTGTTACGGAAGAAGATTTGAAGCGTTTCGCGTGACTTCGAGATGATACGTCGAACACAGAATTAGATGTAATTAATCGTTTTATGCCGTCTAGAGCGTGTTTAAAGGTTTCTCATGTTAATGTCAATTCACTCCGTGCTCATATCTGTGAAGTTGAAAATCATCTTGCTGATTTCTCCACTCATATATTGGCGATAACTGAAACTTGGCCCACACCGGAAGTATCGTCTGCATGTATCAATGTTAATGGTTACTGTTTTGTGCGTCATAGTCGTGGGCTAATAATATATTCGCGTTATATTCTGGGAGATGGTGTAGCGTGCTATGTACATGAATCTCTTTCGTATTCAGTACTTGAAAGTTCTGCAAATGATTATTTAAACTCCCCAGAATTTTTATTTATAGATATAAAAACTCAAACGTCTATTAAACTTCTTCTTGTTGTAATGTACCGCCGTCCACAGGGACTTTTTGCAGAATGTCTTAATAAATTTGCCCAGTATCATGCGTGTTACAAGAACATCATAATAGCTGGACATTGAAATTGCATTATACATAGTGATAGTTTTGAGGCAAAATATGTTCGAAACTTTGTTTCTGATTTGTCGCTTTTTATAGTTCCGTTCGGAGCTACACACCATACATCACATTCAGATACTCATTTGAATGTGATTATTTTAGATTCTAGTGATAAACTTTGCACATTCCACAAATCCTTGGCACCTTTTGCAAAGGGGCATGATCTTATCACTACAGAATATGATATGTCACGCTCTTTATATCAATCAACTTGTATTAGTTATCGTGATTTCCGTCAATGTGATATTATAGAATTTATAAACCAACTTAGAAACACTTTAAATATTCCCTTGGTTCCTAAGTTACAATCGTTGTGCTCTGGTGCTCATAAATATTGTACATCTCGACATTTGTCTTATTTTTTATGTTTATTTTATGATATTGTTAACTCGGTTCTTGATGAAAACGCACCTCTCATAACGCGTCGTCCATGTAAACCTCTTGCGCCGTGGATTACACCGGAAATGCGACGAAGGATGCGAGCTCATGATTCAATTTATAGACAGGTTAAACGTTCTCACTCGTTAGATTTAATATCGCGCTATAAATGTTTGCGTAAAGAAATTAAAACGACACTGAAAAGAGCGAAAGACAGTTATGTGGCAGCGGAAATAGAAAAGCAAAAAAATCCAGCAGGAATTTGGTCGGCTCTGAGAAAAATAGGGTTAGTAAGGTATACCTCCTCCGTAGCAATTCAGCATTTCTCAGCTTCTGAATTAAACGCTTATTACAGTGCAGTTTCATCCGTTCACCCACAATATACTACTGGGTAATTGGATGGTATCCTTCGAAAATCATTACATCCTGCTCAACCCATTTTCAGTTTTTCCGCAATTCAACATGGTGATACACTTGCAGCTTTAAAATCAGCTCTGCCAAAGAATTCAATCTTAGCTGAGAGATAGTTTTGAAATAATAAGTGGCCCCCTTACAGACATTTTCAATATGTCACTATTTACTGGCTCATTTCCAGAGATTTGGAAAAAGTCTTCATTGTTCCACTAAATAAAAAGGCAAATCCGATAAATCCGTCAAAAGCACGTCCAGTTGCAAATCCAGCACACCTTTCAAAAAATCTAGATACCTTAGTAACTCAGCAAATAGTTAATTTTTTTAGAATCCCATTCATTACTTCACCAGCGCCAATGTGAATACTGACGGTTTCATGGTACTCAAACCGCTTTACTCAAAGTCACGGATGATGCACGGTATGCAATCGAAAAAGGATTAATCACGATCCTAATTCTTTTCGATTTCACTAAAGTATTTGACTCTCTGCCACATGCTACCATACACCAATGTCTTCGCGATATTGGTTTCCAAGACCTGGCAAATCGTTGGATTCATCCATTCCTTACGGGGCGCCCGCAATCCATTATTGATAGTACAGGTCAACTATGTGAATCGCTCAGCACATCATCGAGAGTTCCGCAAGGTTTGCACACTTCCAAGATTGGTTCAACTCACCACCTGACATTAGGTAAATCGAAGAAATTGCAAGATTTGTTACTACTTTACAACATTTTCAGATATTGTAAAGAATCTTGGCGTCTACATCACATCGGACTTATCCTGGAACCGACACATCTCCGCAATATCTTAAAGAGTACACTACATCTTGTATAGACTTCGGTATCGTGGCAACTTGCTATGCACTAAAGCCAAATTAATGTTGGTTAATGCTTTAATCATACCTCATTTTGATTATGCGTGTGTGGTATATTCCGATCTTTCTGGTTATTCAGTACTGGGATACTTTACCTTATACGCTGAAATCAACCAGTAGTGCAAACATGTTTCGTGCTGGACTGATGTATAAATATTAATGTTAGAGTAACAATTATTGTAAAGATGTAGTTATCGTGTCAAATGTAACGCGTATACCGGCTTTATTTTCTTTATATTTGCGTTTAGTTTTTAGTTTTTAGTATTTATTATTTTGTATTTCCGCCGTGCGTTGTATATTGTTTTATTATTATTTTGTCATTAAATTGTAATTTTATTATTTATGTACACATATATCTAGGGACAATATGTCCAAGATATTAATAAATTATATGCATACATACATACCTGAATGGAATCATAATTTCAGATGAAAATTTAAGAATTGTAATTTACTCTAAGTTTTCTTGGAACTGCAAGAAAATATAATTTTTAAATGGATAGTGTCTAAAACATCTCATATTCATATTATCCTGCAATGATTACTGACTTACATTGATCTGCATATTATAGGACTTACAGTGGAGTGGTCGGTTACCAAAATATCGTTATTTTTTTTAAGCACAAATATGGCGCTTAGAAAAGGATTAACAACATACTTGCATACTGAAATAGCAATCCGCAATGGCGAATTTTACTTACTTTTTAAACGATAGATGACTCTGAAAATTACAACATTTATATCAGGCGATTATATGTTTTTTGTGATAGTATAAATCAAAATTAACCATAAATCCCAAGCGGTTGCTGCATTTTCCTTGCAATTCACGTGATTCTATTTTTATGTTTTTTCAGGCACCTTACATTATTTACGTTGAAGTTTTAGACGTTGAAGATTTGTATTCAACACCCGTGCCGACTAAGATAGTAGGCAGTTCATTGAGGCATACGAAATCAGAAATAAATTTAGCAGTCGGTGAGATGGTAGAGCATTGCGGTTTATCGAATATAATAAATAGTCATCAAATAGATTTTGAATCAAATTCTACTGCAATTTACAAGCGGCATGAAACGAAATTCACCATTTTATGTAATTCCTTAAGGGAAGATTCTTCGGATTGTTGGAGTCAAGAAGACGATGAAATATCACAGCAGGTAATAAAAATGTGTGATACTATTAATTCATTTATATTTGTTTCGAAATGAATTACCTTTTAAGAAGGTTTCGAATGAAAATCAATAGTGGGCCATTCGCTGCTTAAAAAGCCATCCTGAAAATTGATTGTTCCGATAATAAATATATCGGTTTAATATTTTTAGAAGAGTTAAAGATTTTGTAAATGACACGATGCCATACTACAAAGGGGTAAGGTTTCAGATAGTAAATTGTAAAAAAAATGATATTTTCTGAACGTGTTATGGACAGAATCGATGTTTTATCGATTGCGGTACTTGGCATAGTTTTTTTCCCACTAATGTGGGGTTAAAATCCTTAAAATGAAGGTGTCCTGTTAGGTAATTTATGTAAAATGCCCTTCCAAATGGTGACGATCTCGTTAAGACAATTTATAATTTGAATATTATAATATCAATGTATAATATGATGATTTGGTCCGTTTAAATACTCTAGAAATTGAAAAGTCGAATTCGGACGATGTGAAAAATTGATGATCGGGTTTTTCAGTACGTTTCGGGACGTCATCGGTTTATGAAGTCCGCGTCGTGATCAGGTCGTCACCGATTGATCGTAATAAATTGAAATATTTTCATTCGGCTGATCAAATTGTGCGTTTGATTTCAAGCCCTTCCACCAAACGTTAACAGAACTAATCGATAAATTATTATGATCCAAAGTGCATTTTATTCAAAATTTCTTGAAAATTAATATACAAATAAATAATGAAATAAAAAAAATTATATTTGTAACAAAAAAATGCTAAATTATTCTTACTCGACATTTTTAGCACAAATAATGTTTTTAAAAAGTACCTCGAAATATTCCTAATTTCAACATCGTTGAGTTCTACTAAGGACGTTCTGGGACATAGATAATTGTAATGTTTCAGACAAAAGTTGACGGATTTTTCCCTGGCTATTTAATGGTACCATTGAATTTGACCTTGAAGGTTATTTCGAGGTCAATTTAATTTTTTTAAATGGAAAACCCTATTTTTTCTCATCGATTCGGAAAGACCACAAAATTTCTGATAGCTACATGGGATGGCCATCATCGATTTATATTAATTACAGAGTGCGACGCGGACATTTTGAAATTAAAAAATCAAATAAAGCATATATGTTCATGTAAATCATTAATAGAAGTAACAGGAGTTTTCAGAGTGGAATGCAATATCATTGTTCCGGGTGGAAAATATAAAACTTTTCGTTTCCACATCCAATATGTTTATAAATACCGTATAACATTTTTACACTATTTTGAATGACACCGCCCGCTTCAGCATTACCTATGATGTATCGCGTAGAGGTTGCACGGTCGGGTTTACATCTCTTCAGGGTGCTTTTTTCAGCTGGTTCCCCTCGCCGTTAGCAGTGTGTGTGCGTGTGTGTGCGTGCGTGTGCGTGTGCGTGTGCGTGCGTGGGTGTGTGCGCGCGCGCGTGTGTATGCGTGTGCGCGCGCGTGTGTGTGTGTGTGTGTGTGTGTGTGTGTGTGTGTGTGTGTGTGTGTGTGTGTGTGTGTGTGTATGTGTGTGGGCTATTTTCGATTAGGCTATTCGTAATTTATGCTCAAACTGGTATTCGTTTACTGTTTGGCAATATCCTAAACGTGTGTAGAAATACTCCATAGCTTTTCTAATAGTATTCGGATAAATAAGTGCTGCTTCACGCACAATCCTTTGTTGAAGATCTTTCAGGTTATTGAGTTTTGGGTAATAAACTTTACTTTTTAGATAGCCTCAAAGAAAATAATCGAGCGGCGTTGAATCGGGTAACCTTGCTGGCCACTCAATGGCTTCTCTTCTACCAATCCATTGATTTGGAAATATCGCATTGAGAAAGTTTCGTATTGCTACACCGTAATGCGGTGGGGCTCCATCCTGTTGAAACCAAACATTGTCGAAATCGTCACCGGCTTTGTCAGTTATAGATGGTATTTAACATATTGTGCGTATACTTGGTGTGACGGTCCATATATTAAATGTAGAGAAACACTTTAAATGTTACATTTATTTACAATCAAATGTATACGTAATATTGGTTAGTCGTGGTAACATATAACGTACTAAACTTAGTTCGTTTCTTTTTTTCATTTCCTCGTTACTGTAAAGCATAACCCCGTGCTTTATTATAGTACAAGACTTGATTTATTAATTTTATTCTCGTTTTCGAGACTTCACATTATACAATATATACAATATTGCGTCCAGGGTAAGGATGCCGTAAACCCTGCTGATGAGCACATTACGGCATCCTGATGCGAAACGCATTTTTACAATAGTTTAAATTATTAGCGCAAGAGGGATACTTATTATATTAATTCAAAATCTAAAAGTTAGTGACTCTAAAATTTAACACACAAGAAGATCTATTATCAAAGCGCCAGACGCATATTGCCATCGCAATTCGTCTGTTACGGTTTTTTCTACTTGTTTACTTTTTTCTACATTTAATATATGGACCGTCACACCAAGTATACGCTCAATATGTTAAATACAAGCGGTCGAGAATTATACACTTTAAATGTTACATTTATTTACAATCAAATGTATACATAATATTAGATAGATATTTGATTTTTTATCATTTCTTCATAAACAACGGCATTCGAATTGCGATCTATAAAAAATGGCCAAATCAATGTGTTATTGTAAATTCCGGACAACACGTTCAGTTTCTCAGGATTTTGCGTGTGTTCGTCAAGAGCCCAATCAGGGTTCTCATCGGTCCAAAAACGACAATTTTTACGGTTCACTTCACCGTTGACTGTAAAGGTTGCTTCATCTGAGAAAACGATATGGAACAAGAAATAAGACTACTGGTCTATCCGTGTCATCATCATGTCACAAAATTCATTACGACGATCGTAATAATCGTCTTTTAAGTCTTGAATACAGCCCAACAAAAGTTGCGATGCTCGACTCACAGAGAATCTTGGATTCTCCACGAAAGCTTGTGCAACTTCCAATGCCTTCTCTTCTGTGGTTTCACTTTTCGGTCTTCTAGATTTTTCGCGATTTTGTTTGTTCCTGTATCCTCGAAACGCCTAATTGTACGTTCAACCGTTGATTTTGAAATACCGTTACCTTGATTACGAAAAGTATCATTGAAGAGTGTCTTGGTCATGTGATCTTTGTCGGTCACTCCATCTTCTCATCATTAAAATACTTACCCGCTCTCTTTCTGAAAGGTGTGCCATAATTACTCACAAATGAGGAATAAATCAAATGTTTTTTTTTTCAAATTCAAACCAATAAAGTCGCCTCGATGGACTACCGAAACGAAATAAGTATGACACTACTTTATAAAAAACAGTAAATTGCGATGTCTAAAGCATGAAAACGTCACAACAGTTATGGGAATGATACGTCCTCTTGGTTATAGGGCCAGTTACGCCACAAGGACGGAGATATTAATGAAGAAGAGAATGATGCTTAGAGAATGTCGAAAGAAAAAGTAAATAAATGCATAAACTAGAAATTTTTTTTATCCTCCGATTTCTTAGATTGTGACATAGTATTCATTTCCTACACACGTTTAGGATATTGCCAAACAGTAAACGATACCTGTTTGAGCACAAATTATGAACACTCTCATCGAAAATAGCATACACACTGGTACTATTAAATAGCCAGGGAAAAATCCTTAAACCTTTGTATTGAAAATTTTCCACGAAAATACCCTCTCGCTGAGTTAGTTCACCGTTACGGAACTTTTAAGTTTCACCTTGAAATGACCTTGACTATAATATCGTTCATATCATATTCGGACGTAAAAGTTTGTGCTCTTTCCCAATCCACGAAAAAAGTAGGGGTTTCCATTAAAAAAAATATTATTTGAAACTTGAGGCACATAGAAAGTACCATTCTTCATTTGTTGTCATACGTAAAGATAAAACGCGATTTTGGGCCCTTCTTTTATTAACCATCTGAATGAATATTCAGCGACAACGAAGCGCTCGTCACAATTTGCCTCTGTACCCTCAAAAAACAGGTCTAGTTGAATACGACCATACTACATCTACTGATTACGATAACCAGAAAAGTTTTAATTGAATACCTGGTTAAATAAAAATTCAATTCAATTCAATATGACTGATACGTTTTCATCTAGAATTCTGGTTATTATAACCAAAATATTAGTTATCTTAACCCGAATTCTGGTAATGTAATCTAGAATTCTAGTTCTTGTAATCAGAAAACCTAGTATGGTCGAATTCAACCAGGATTTATTTTCTGGTTATTTTAACCAGAATTCTAGTGATGTTAACAAGAATTTTGGTTATCGTAACCAGAAAAATCTTGTTTGATCACGTATTTAACCAGAGAATGGATTTTCAAAAAATGGATTTGTGTAATTGACAAGTAGATTCATTTGTATAATCTATCATGTCTAAATAATTCAATTTTTGAATTAAGTTACAATTGAGAAAATTGCATTAAAACACATTCTATTCGAAAAGAGTCTCAAGTCACAATCAAAATTATTTCTAATCTATGTGAATCACATATAATCATCGGAAACATCCAAAACTACGTTTAGAATGCGTAAAGATAAGCCTATCCTGTAAATTTCAGATCAAAATATTAATTTGTTCAAAAGTTATTGATAAAAGTGTAAACGACAAAAATGAAATTTACCATTTTTTAATTACCATTCAGAGAAAAAAATGTTTAATTCTAAAATGTGTAGAAATGCCTACATTTTTCACTGGTGTAATAGATATCAACAAAGTATTATTGTTTATAACAAATTTTCAAGATTATTTTGTTGTAACTCAATTTACGCTCGTGTGCCATCTTTTTTCTTCTTGTGACATAAACAAAAGTTGTTCACAAAAGTATTTTCTTTAATTTTGCAAAGTTTCAGTTTGTCATCTCTGGAACTAGCTTTGTAATGTAAAGAAAACCGAGCGTATGAGTGTCCGAACGCGTCGGCCGGGCTGACTGGTACGGACGGCCCGGCCGTATAAAGCGCTCTCTCCACCTTTCCAGGTATACGTTACATTCCCAACTGTGTTTTTATCTCTATCAAAATATATTTTTTTACAAAATGCTTTTCTGTATATTGAAATTTTAAACATTCTTTGAATCTGAAAGTATACAATGTAATTACCTCGACTTTCCTTCTCCCTTTGCCCAGGTCTGGCAGATTTGCGTTATGGCGCGTTTAAAAGCTGACTGTAATATATTCATTGTCATTTTTTAAACTAAAACTTATATTTAACGTTTTTAAATTTGTCAATCATTTACATTATTTTTCTAATTTCATAATTAGTCGAATTTGAAAATAATTTCACACAAATATCGGTCGGAGAATTTATACCATTTATGGGTATAAATGAATGAAAACTTTTCATCCATTAACGCCTGAGCGAACACTTTTTCGGCACGATTTTCAACGACATTATTTTTAACCTTAAGGCTTTGAACAAAAATTCTGATTCATGAATTCTTACGTAAAATTTTGTTCTCTTTCAGAATCCGCCATTAGAATTGACATACAATGCTTAGAAAATTAAATATGGCGACTTGAATGCAAAACAAAACGAAATTCGGTATCAGGGGGTTTTCAAGGTCGCTGATTACAAATCGGTTGATAAAATTAAGAAATTCAAAACGGCGGATCCACTATGGCTGACCAAAAAATGTTAGAACACCGAATTTTATTCATGAAATGATTGTGAGAAATATATGTCAATTTGTGAATGTCCTTCAGAACTTCCCCGCAGGGGGTCGATAGCTTGGTTCGATGAGCAATCCATCGAAAGAAGAGACGAGGGTCGTTGGCCTGAACTCTATGGGTAAATGCTCTTGAAAATTCCGTTTCAGGTTAGAGACTTTGAGAATTGACGTCCTCACGGACCCGATCAGTCGGTTGGTCTGCTACCGTCGAATGCTTGATCGTAAAACGACCCGAGACTCTCACCGTACTGGGAAGTCAGGGTGCGACTGAACAAGCTCCCACCGGTGAGCACACGAGCGGGAGCTCTTATGCGTGCCTCGTGCACTTAGGTGGATGTCGCGGTAGGTGTAGGCCTCTTACGGGTAGTGGTAACGTTGGAAAGGTTCTCTGAACCAACAGAAACATCAAGGCCGGCAGCTTGTTGTTAATAATTTGGAAGCTGAGTTGTTGTCGTTTTTCAACGGCACAACCAGCGGTGTGGTGCATGCCTCAAATATAACCCCAATCCCCCCCCCCCGGGGGGGGGGGGGGTTTTAAACCCGCAAGGGAGGGAAGGCACCTAAAATACCTTTAGACACCAGTCCTTCAGAACTATATCTTTTTAGCGGTTGGAATATTTGACTGTAATAAGATTTATTCCACTTCCTTTGTCATGTTTTACAGCAAACGTCCCTTTAGGTTCTTTTTATTCACGTTATTTTTTCCTTTGAATCTATTTTCGAAAATTGTGCCTGTCGACCGTAATCCTAATTTCGGCAAGTATCAAAAATGATTCGGCTGATTCGCTGAATAGAATGTTTATATTTTTGGTTATTTTTGTTGTCTTATTATTTTGCCACTAATAAAGAATTAATTACTATCTCAACAAATTTACACGTTCGAATTTTGCAAGTTATAGATCATTTTTAAGAACTATTTTATTAGCATTTTCGAAAAAGTACCCAGAGTCATAAACATTAGCGCTTCCACTGTCATAGTCGTTCAAATAAAAACGTGTGAGCGACGGTACGAGACTCGCCGGTAGGGGCACTGACGTAGTTCGGATTTGTTTGTTGTTCTCGTTATATGAATAGTATTTCACGTATTATGTTACTGTCGTGCCGGGACGAGTTAAAACAATATATCATAACAAATACATGCAATAGTTGTTGGAAGCTGCTTGCAGATTTCTCTAATATTATCTATAAACCTATACTTTTTTGGTTTTGAAACTATTGATCTTTAATTTCTGTTTGAGGTCAAAATTATTTTAAAATGCCTAAAAAACGTAAATGTTCTGATGATACTGCCGCACGTTCAAAGATAAATGCTTCTGAACAAATACAATATGAAACTGATTGCTCGAATGAAGAATTCGACGGTATGATACGGATTCCAAATGCCGATGGTTCTGGAGCTTCTGACTATTCAGATTCTGATGAAGATGATTCAATGAGTAACGATTTACCGCAATACTTGAATTATCGGCAAATTTGCAATAATTACACAGAAAATCAGCATAAATTGGAAGAAAAACATGTTTACACTTGGGCAGATGGCGAACACATGCATACGGCTGATATTGGAGATTCCGTATTGTTGAGTAATGACAAAAAAAGAGAAATTGTTTGCAGTACTCCGGTTCAACTTTTCGAATTATTTTTTTCTAATCACATAAAAAATTACGTACTTGAAGCAACAAAAGAAAATGACTATGTTCTTAGTTTGAATCATTTGAATACAGTTATTGGAATAATAATATTATCAATTTTCAACAAACGTAAATCACGACGCGATTATTGGTCTAATGACCCGTTTATATCTTGCGAAGTTGTCAAATCCGCCATGTCGCGCGGTCACTTTGAAAAAATCAAAAGTAGCATAAAATATTCCAAATTAACAGATAATAACCCAAACGATAAAGGCTGGTTAGTATGAATATGAATATGAATAAATTTATTAAACCTTGGTAGCAGCATAACGCTACGTTACCTTTAGGCTACATACATTTTTTACAAATATTTAATTATTTACAATAATAAGTAGATTTTTCAATAATTAAAATTAAGTTCACGATTAACATTTAATAAAGTAAAGTAATATTAATAATAACAATAAGTCCAACTAAAAATAAGTAATAAGTGGCTGTGAAAATATGCGAATGATGAAGAAAAGTGTTAGTATAAGAAAGATAAAGTATTATGATTTAATGTAGTTTATGATAGGTTTTGAAGGTAGGATCTCTCATAATTGATATTTTCGAAACAATGAAAGTGTTCGTGAAGAAGAAACTTGAACCTTGTGACGTTTTCGGCAATTTTTATTTCGGCAGGGAGTGTATTCGAGAGTCTGGATGCCTTAATTAAAAAAGAATTTTGGAATTTGGCCGTTCTTGCATAAGATACTATTAATGATTTTGACGTGATTCTGGTTGATCTTAGCTAAGATTCAAGTCTGAGATGGAATAAAGCGAAAAGATAGTCAGGATTCTGTTTCGAAAAAATGGTGTAGGTTAATAAGCCCACGAAGTAGAGATGTCGATATTTGAGGGGAAGCCATCCCATCATGCAACGATAGGGTGAGATGCTGACATCGCGTCTCAGGTTAAAGATGAATCTGATGCACGAGTTAAGAAGTCTTTGCATCTTATTTCTCTTAGTCTTGGAAATGTCGCAGTAGGCAACACAGTAGTAGTCTAAGTGCGGTAAGACCAGGGCAGTCACCAGTTTCTTCCTTAATTCGAAAGACATTAGGTTCTTGTTGTACCTTAATCTATATAATGAGTAGTTTATGCTACGAGAGACGTCGCTTACGAGCCCATTCCTGTTCAAAGTTTGATCTATTCCTAAACCAAGATTACGTACCTCTTTGACCAAGTGTATCAGAGTACCCCCAATTGCTAAATTAGGGGTATTTAAATCACTAGTTTTTGATATGGACTTTGGTGACTCCAGTATGATTGCTTTTGTTTTTAATGGGTTTATAGTTAGACCTAGTTCATTTACGTTTTTCAAAATTGTCCGTATATCGTGGTTGACTTTTTCAATTGAAGCTACAAATTTCGAAGGGTCGCATTGGATCATGATTTGTAGATCGTCGGCATACATTTCATCCGCGAGTACTCCTTATTTAATATTTATTAATTGATTTTGTGCATCTTGACTGGCTTTAAAATTATTAATAGCGGCTAATATTAGGGACTCAGACTCTGGCGCTATAGACTTCGTAGATGAAGCTGATGAAGTCCGCGATCTACCTGTATAAGGCGTACCAGCGTTGCTTGCATCGATGCAAGCTTTACATACTGTTGCAGATTTCCCCACCTTCATAACTTTAAAAAATTCCGTATATTTACGATGATATGGTAGCGCACAATGCTGGCAAAAAACAGGATTTTTAACTTCCTTTTTACAAGCGCCAGCGTAAATATAAATTTCGGTTTGTTCTCGAGACCTTTCAGCTACTAATAATAAAATGGTATAAATACCATGTGGAAGGAATCTGCCTTATCGTAAGAGATACGTTGATACGGTCGTTTCTTATAAACAATCAGATGACAACAACTGTCTAAAATTCGCTCGCGATGTTCACAAAGCTCCGTGTACTTGTCCAATCAGTAGACCAATAACGATTGGCGTTCACGGCATAGATGGCAGCACTAGTCACTTCGGACAAACAGGAGTCGCATCCCTGCTTAAAAAAGGGGATAGAAAAGGAAAGAAAAGTATTGATTTTCAGCGCGAATCCTATCACTTTGAATCCTAATTTTGTCACAGTAAGATAATCCTTTCCATTCTTATCCTATCTTTATACACCGCATACAGTCTAAGTTTATCCATTTTTATCCACATGTATCCCACTTTCACTTTTATCAATATGAATCCGAAAAATGGATACAAACTGTATCCCTATCAATAAAAATTTCATTCTTATACTTTGTTAGTCTTAAAACGGATACAAATGCAATCCTTAGTAATCCTATTCCTTTCTGGGTTGCCAGCCCCTGGAATTTAATACTCTTCTATCCCATGAAAGGATACAAATTCTTTACATACTAATCCTGATCAACTTTTATTGCCTGAATACTTTTCTATTCAATTAAAGTATTAATATGGAAAGGATTTTTATACTTTAATTGAATAGAAAAGTCTTCAGGCAATAAAAATTGATCAGGATTAGTATGTAAAGAATTTGTATACTTTCATGGGATAAAAGAGTATTAAATTTCGGGGGCTGGCAATCCAGAAAGGAATAGGGTCCCAAATAACACATGATATTCACCGTATATTCGAAATTCATACGAAAATCTCCCGTGAATATGCGTAATATTCTCAGAATATACTCAGAATATCGTAAACAGCATATAACATTTCGTATATTCTAAACATATTCTCAGAATACCGAAAACAGAATATGTATTTATTTCAAATTTCATATATTCTCAGATAACATATGATATTCGCCGCATATTCGAAACTCATATGAAAATCTTCTTTGAATATCCGTAATATTCTCAGAATATACTCAGAATATCATAAACATCATATAATATTTTGTATATTCTAAACATATCCTTAAAATATCGAAAAAAATATTATATTTTTTTCCAATATCGTCTATTACCCACATATCCCAAACTAAATCTAAATTTTCCATACTTAAGAATTAAAAGTAAACACGCCTAACGTATATCCTGTGTATATTCTCAGAATATTATATTTATTAATTCTTAATTTTTCAAATTTTCAAAATTCATGTAGGTCTTTATCGAACTCTACCTTCTGCTGATAATCTCGAAAATCCCTGAAAAATGTATAAAAGCGAGTACGGTTTTAATATTGTGCACTGCGCGTAACACAAATATCAGTTTATGTTATAAATGGTGTTCAACACTGGTAGACCGATGGTCGGTGTCGCGCGTGTTCGCTATTTATTGTTAAGCGCCGTACGCAGTGGACTACGACTGGATGGTGACCGCATGAGAACAGCTTGTTTTAAGATAACTAAATCATCTTAACAATTTAAAAAATTAGTAAAATTAAATAAAAAGATAATAAAATTAAAAATAAGAAAAAAATTCATTTTTTTATAAAAAGAGAACAAAAAATTTTATAGTGGATGATATTTCTTATTTGATAGGATTAGGATACCAAAATATTCGTTGTATCTTATCCCTTTCGATCCACTCTGATTGGGATAGAAATGTATTGAATAAAATCGTGACAAAAAGAGGTTACAAAAGTATTCATAAAATTCCTATCCTTTTCTATCCACTTTTTTAAGCAGGGATATATTTCCGCGTGGAAAATTGAGGTTAGGGTTCCTGCCATTAATTCAATGACGATTAAGTCAACCAATTCCGCCTTACAAAAATCCACAAATTATTGACCATGTAAGGCATAAAATTGGCTTGACAGTAAACTAAAAATTAAAATATTGCCCGTAGGCAAAGAACAGCAGTGAATGTGGGACATTCTTTTACAAATCGAACGAATTTCGTAAAAAATATTGGTCGACATTTTTGATTTGCTTCTAAATTTTTTTATGCGTTCCTTATACAAAAAAAAGTCGACACGTGTTTCTGGATTTTTTTTTTAATCAATATTTTCGAAAATATGGCGGTTTGAAATTTGTAATACTCTCCAATTCTGCACTTTTTGAAATTGCCATAACTCCGGTTCTATTTATCCGATTGACTTCAGCCGGGGCTCATTTTAAAGGTAATGAAATTGTCTTTATTTTTGTATGCGTAGTTTTTAAAATTGTTGCTAAAAAGCGATTGTTATAAACAATTGAATATTAGAAAGTCCATTTACTGCTCGAGGCCGACAGTATACAAATTTTATTATTGCACCACTGAATTCCTCGGGAAATTTCCTACAAGAAACATATTTTTGCAGAATGGCGATTTTACATCTACTATGTCAAATAAATTAATTTCCGACGGCAGATTACGCTCCGTAGCGCGTGGCGCTATGGCAATACGGGAGAACACGCGTAACGAGTTGCGCAGTACATGCGTTCTTCTGTAAAGGGTACAAATTGTTACAAACATTACTAGTATGGTATTAATAGTAATAAAAGTCATATGTCATAATGGATAATAATATTGTTAATAAATTAAAAGTCATTTATGGGAATAAAGTAGACGCAATCACTTTATTTGCTTTGTACTGTTACATTCGTCCACTTATCAGACAAAGAAAAAACCTTCGCTTGCAGCTGTTTTGTGTTTATTGGTATCATAGTATGAAATGCTAATGTGCCTTTAATAGTTTTAGCTTGTAGAAAACGCTTACTCAATGTAATCTGGGCATCATTATACTCGTCATTAGTTGTATATTTACAAACTATATTTGGTAATGATTCATTTGCCCAAGTAAATAGTTCTTATGGTGTCCGAATAGGCTTATCAATCCTTTGGAGACTAGCCCTTGCAGCTAAACGTTTTAAAGTCCCACCCAATCCATCACAAGGTCCTTTGCCATGTGATGTTGGAAAAAAATGCCATTCAGCCTCAATACCAAAATCAGATTCATGATAACACAGATTTATAAAATTCTTTTTATTTTTGTATTGTGCGCTAGCTCCATCAGAAAATTAGATTATTTTTTCAGTTCCCACAAAATGTATTTTTAAAAATTCTATTAAACAGCTTTGAAAAACATAAACTGCAGCAGTGTCGTGATGACTGAGAAATAATTACTAAATTTTTCATTCTTATTTTATCATCACTCTTGTCCCGGTAATATATTGCAAATGGATGGACTGATGCCTGGTCATTATTCCAATGTATTCCCTGAACAGAATTTTGAAGAACAAAGGCATAGTTCTCTGCAAAATCGCAGATGACGATGCATTCGTTTCGAGATAAATTTTGTTTTTTATCATTCAAAAATTCATTTTGTTTGTTTACAAGAAATGCATGCCGCAATAATTTTGTTAAGCCTTTTTCCAGAATCGCTAAATATGTATTACTTACATTTTATTGCACAATATAAACCTTAAAAGTAGATTTAGTCACTGTATCCGTTTTACGATAAACCTTTATTTATGCTTACACAAATCGTATGTAAAATTCAACAGGCAAATATGTATAGCTGTTTACTTGCTGTTGTCAACAGTTCAATGACTTATAGGTAAAGAATACAGTACTAAAGACGCAACTACCACATATATCTCCGCTAACCGTGCCGATAACTACCGGACGGGATCGTATTTTAATTTATTAACGTTATTATATTAATAATAGATTAAATATATTTCATTATAAATTTCGTCATTTACAACAGATCAATATTTCGTTATCCCTTATTATATTATTACTTTTATTCCTATTAATACCACACTAGTAATGTTTGTAACAATTTGTACCCTTTACTAGAAGAACGCATGTTCTGCGCAACTCGTTATGCATGTTCTCTCGTCTTGCCATAGCGCCACGCGCTACGGAGCGCAATCTGACGTCGGAAATTAATTTATTTGACATAGTAGATGTAAAATCGCCATTCTGCAAAAATATGTTTCTTGTAGGAAATTTCCCGAGGAATTCAATGGTGCAATAATAAAATTTGTATACTGTCGGCCTCGAGCAGTAAATGGACTTTCTAATATTCAATTGTTTATAACAATCGCTTTTTAGCAACAATTTTAAAAACTATGCATATAAAAATAAAGACAATTTCATTACCTTTAAAATGAGCCCCGGCTGAAGTCAATCGGATAAATAGAACCGGAGTTATGGCAATTTCAAAAAGTGCAGAATTGGAGAGTATTACAAATTTCAAACCGCCATATTTTCGAAAATATTGATTAAAAAAAAAATCCAGAAACACGTGTCGACTTTTTTTTGTATAAGGAACGCATAAAAAAATTTAGAAGCAAATCAAAAATGTCGACCAATATTTTTTACGAAATTCGTTCGATTTGTAAAAGAATGTCCCACATTCACTGCTGTTCTTTGCCTACGGGCAATATTCTAATTTTTAGTTTACTGTCAAGCCAATTTTATGCCTTACATGGTCAATAATTTGTGGATTTTTGTAAGGCGGAATTGGTTGACTTAATCGTCATTGAATTAATGGCAGGAACCCTAACCTCAATTTTCCACGCGGAAATATATCCCTGCTTAAAAAAGTGGATAGAAAAGGATAGGAATTTTATGAATACTTTTGTAACCTCTTTTTGTCACGATTTTATTCAATACATTTCTATCCCAATCAGAGTGGATCGAAAGGGATAAGATACAACGAATATTTTGGTATCCTAATCCTATCAAATAAGAAATATCATCCACTATAAAATTTTTTGTTCTCTTTTTATAAAAAAATGAATTTTTTTCTTATTTTTAATTTTATTATCTTTTTATTTAATTTTACTAATTTTTTAAATTGTTAAGATGATTTAGTTATCTTAAAACAAGCTGTTCTCATGCGGTCACCATCCAGTCGTAGTCCACTGCGTACGGCGCTTAACAATAAATAGCGAACACGCGCGACACCGACCATCGGTCTACCAGTGTTGAACACCATTTATAACATAAACTGATATTTGTGTTACGCGCATAGAAATAAAGACAATTGCATTACCTTTAAAATGAGCCCCGGCTGAAGTCAATCGGATAAATAGAACCGGAGTTATGGCAATTTCAAACGGAACGCAGAAAAAAATTTAGAAGCAAATTAAAAATGGTACCCAATATGGAGTGTTCGATTTGTAAAAGAATGTCCCATGTGCTTCAGGAGAGAAAGAAAAATACGTATGCGTTCGTACTCACCGGAAACGGAAGAATCTAACGAATCTAACGAGTACATTTTCTAATAAACCAGTTTCAAGAAAATATCAAGCAATTTGGATATTTTAGATACGGATTTTCCATATATGAGATGATGGTCAAATCTTTTGCAAGAACATCTCTGAAGCAATTCATTAGAGGTAAACCATTAAGATTTGGCCTGAAGCTCTGGGGATTATGTACGTCGGACGGTTTTTTATTACATTTTGATCTGTACTGTGATAAAGATTCAACAGTCGGTAACAAAAATCTACAAAAATGCGCCTTAGGTACCCGCTTTGTTATGAATATGTTGGAACATTTGCTCATCAATATTAGTCCGCGGAAAAAACCCACGTTTCAAATCTATTTTGATAATTATTTTACAAGTTTTGACCTTTTGTTACAGTTGAAGAAATTAGGATTACGGTCAACTGGCACAATTCGCGAAAACAGAATCAGACATAAAAATAACGTGAATAAAAAAGAACCTAGAGGAACGTTTGCTGTAAAACATGACAAGGCAAATGGAATAAATCTTATTACAGTAAAAGATTCCAAGCCTGTTTCGATATCCTCTACAGCTGCTGGTGTAACACCCCTTCAACCGCTGAAAAGATATAGTGAAGAACATTCAAAAATTGACATACAATTCCCAAAAGCATTTCATGAGTATAACAAGTACATGGGCGGCGTAGATGTTCATGATATACATTGAAACAACTTGTTACCCTCCATTCGATCAAAAAAATGGACTTGGGTAATTTTTATTCGTTTGATACAAGCAACCATTGCAAATTCTACGATTTTATTCAATGCCGCTCAGGAGAACGAGAAAAATGTTGGTAGAAAAGAATTCGCTTTATATATTGCCAATCATTATTTGACAAATTCCAAATCTCAAGACAAAGAACTGCACATTTGCTGCTACATAGACTTTTTAAAAAAGTGCTCATCTAGAAAGTGCGAAATATGAAACATTTGAATTTTGCACAACTTGTTCATTATACTTTTTCAAACATTGCTTCATTAAGTCACACTAATTCTTAAAAATATAAAAAAAAAACTAAAAATTAAAAAAATTTTTTTTTTTAATTATAAAAAAAGTACAAAAAAAAGACTCCTTTTCGTCTACCTCCACGTGGTGAGAGTTGGTAACATCAATAATATTGGTTGCTAAGGGACGGGTGAACTGAATTTCTTTAGACTAATGATATTAGTTGATTACCAAGAATTTTAAATTTAAGTATTAAAAATAGATCGTACAATAAACATACTAAACTATAACATGGCTTTTTACTTTAACCTGCAATATAAAATTTTTTGGACAGCCATATTGGATCCACCATTTTCAATTTTTTACTTTTATTAACCGATTTGTAATCAGCGACCTCGAAAATTCCCTGATACCAAATTTCATAAAAAATCGATGTTTGGAAAAATTTCGGGCGGCCATATTGGATCCGCAATTTTGAATTTCTTAATTTTATCAACCGATTTGTAATCAGCGACCTCGAAAACTCCGTGATACCGCATTTCATAAAAAATCGTTATTATGAAAAATTTCGGTCGGCCATATTGGATCCGCCATTTTGAATTTCTTAATTTTATCAACCGTCTTGTATTCAACGACCTCGAAGACAAACAATCATTTTCGAATATAATTTTTTCAAGGTCATCATATGCTCTAAAATTAATGTGGATCTCATACTTCGTTATGAAAAAAATTGACGAAAATAAATTAGACGCGTTTTTTTTGCATTCAAGGCGCCATATTTAATTTGCTAAGCATTGTATGTCAATTGTGATGACGGATTCTGAAAGAGCACATAATTTTACGTAAGAATTCATGAATCAGAATTTTTATTCAAAGCCTTAATATTAAAAATAATGTCGTTGAAAATCGTGCCGAAAAATTACAATGTAATTACGTCGACTTTCCTCACGACGTGACTCTCAACCGGCGCGGAACCCTCTTATATGAGTTTATGTCCAGTAACAATTATGTTCTTTTGAACGGCCGAACAACCAGTGATTTTCCGGCGCATTACACCTTTCTCGGACAAAGAGGTTTCAGCGTCGTTGACCTCGTCTGGGTCTCGACATCGCATGTGCAATATATTCATGACCTCATGATCGGCGAAGATCTCTACGGCTCTGACCACCTGCCAGTGTCGGTAGAACTATACCTCGCCGAAGATAAATCTTTCTCGCAGCCTCCCGTTCTAGGCTCTATAACCCGGTGCGTGATTCGTTACCAGAACCCTTTGGACGGGGAAAATATCGCTCTTGCGTCTTTTCAAGCATCTCTCGCGGCTACGTTTCAAAGCGCCACTTTTACTGATTGCGAGGAACTTAATGAGCTTTATAACCATTTAAGCGATGCAATTCGAGATTCGGCGCTCTCTTCCGGTCTTCTAAAAGAGCTCTGTATCCGCGGCAATCTCTCACCTCGCTGTCCCGAAAATCAGTGGTTCGATAAGGAATGTCTGGCCGCTAAGCGTTCTCTTTTCCGCGCTCTGAGACACATGAGAGGGGCTGGGTACAGCGCGGCTGCTTCGGAGGACTTCAGGGAATCCCGCAGATCCTATTCGAATTTACTAACAGCCAAAAAACTTCGTTACGATTCTAGCATCGCCGACAGATTCGCGGAAGTCCGCAACTCAGCTGACTTCTGGTCTACAGTACGCCGTTTTCGCTCGAAACCTGCCTTGCGTCGCGTCGGCAGGTGTCTGACGAAGACTGGAATGCGTACTTTCTTGAGATTTTTCCACAGGCAGAGTTGCAGCACGACCGGTATTTTGGTACCTTTGACCCTGCGCTGGATTCACCTCTCTATGTGTCCGAACTCAAGGACAGTCTGGGAGCCCTGAAGGTTGGTAAGGCCATTGGTCCGGACAAAATTCCCGCCGAACTTTTTAAGCTTATGGACGCCCAATGGCATCCTCTCCTTCTCGTGCTCTTCAATAGAATTTTTACTGCGGAGGCCTTCCTTTCAGGATGGGCTGATTCGCTGATTTTTACTTTGCACAAGAAGGGAGCGCGCAACGTCCCATCCAACCACCGTTTAATTGCGATAACTAACGCCCTGGCGAAAATTTTTTCTCACATTCTTTGTACACGCCTGTCCAAGTGGGCAACACAGAGAGGCATTCTCCCGGAGGAACAATCCGGCTTCCGTGGTGGGAGGGGGACGGAGGACAATATCTTCTGCCTCCTCGCATCCGCGCAAATCGTTATGAAGCGTCGTAACACGAAACTGTTCGGCCTTTTTGTAGACTTTAAGAGAGCCTTTGACTCCGTCCCTCATGCCCTTCTGTGGCGTAAGCTTCTTGGACTCGGTGTTAACGCGAAATTCGTCTGGGTGCTTAGCACGCTCTAACACTCTGCGTCAGCCTTATATAAAAGCGAATCCGGAGAAACATCGCGCTTTAACGTAACGGTAGGCGTGCTTCAAGGCGAAATTCTGAGCCCGTTATTATTTATTTTGTACCTGTCAGACATAGTAACTTTTTTCCGAAACAATAATGCGCGCGGAGTGGATGTCACTAGATCCACGGACCTTTTAATGCTGCTTTATGCCTTCAGCCGACTGAGGACGCTGTTATTCGTACAAGGGCCGCAGCCGCCGCGTCCCTGTCGATTATCAATTCCGCGAAAATTGACGCATGGGACGCATACTGGAAGCTGTATAAAGCGTTGGTTACTTTGGTATTATTATATGCGGCTCCGTTTTGAGCACTCAGACACTTGGATAGACTGGAGGCGGTGCAAATTGACTTTTTTAAAAGGTTACTCCATTTGCCGAGAAGTACTCCAGCTTATTTAATTCGCTTGGAACTTGGTATCCCTCCGATCGTGGTAGAGATTCTGAACAGGTCTATTAAATGGGTCAGTAAGACCCTCTCAATGCCCGACTCCAGGCTACCCAAGATCTTACTCGGCCGTCTAAGAGAACTCTCCATTGCGTCTCCAGAAGAGCCCCGCAACTGGCTCACGCAACTTCTTTGGCTCTTGGATGAGGCGGATGCTGCTGTGCTACGGGACAGCTTCAGCGCTGAGTCCTGGGCGGACGCTGGTCCGCGTCTGATTGCCAAATTTGTAGACTCTTGCAGAGCAAAAGACCTGGCAAGATACTTTAATTCCGAGCACGTACAGCTACCGATCTATCGTCAGCTCACTGACTCGTCGTACACGCTGTACCCGCCGCGCCTGCCTCTGTCTTGTTTAAGGGTGAGAGCCCAACTTAGGCTTGCAACAGTCTTTTCACGCTCGCTTTCAGTTTCCGGTATGCGTCTCTGCTATAATCCGCAATTGCCCTGTTCTTTGTGCAACCCCGCAGGGGACTTGTGGAAGAGAGCGGAGCGGGTTATCTCCGTCCACAATTTAATTGTGGAAGAGTGAGGGGTCGAAGTGCCCGAGCTCGAAGAGGAGCAATGCTTTTGAAAGATCCGCTTCTCTTAGCAAGTTTTGAGAATTGACGACCTCACGGACCCGATCGTTCGGCTGGTCTATGCCGCCGAATGCCTGATCGTGAAACGACTCGAGCGACCCACCGTACTGGGGAGCTAGGGTGCGGTGTCAAGCCCCTGCCGGCGGGTTCCACACGGGGGAGCGCTACGGCGTGCCGTGTCCGTGCAGGCAGTAACCGCAGAAAGGGTTGGCCTCTAGCGGGCCGTGGCAACGTTAGAAAGGTTCTCTGAACCAACAGAAGCATCAAGGCAGACAGCTTGTTGCTAATAAATGTGGTAGCTGACTTGTTGTATATCTTTTTTAAGTGTGCACAACCAGCGGTGCTGGCGCATCACTAAAATTTGGCCCCATTCCCCCATGGGGGGGGGGGGCTTAAACCCGCAAGGGAGGCAAGACACCTTAAATAACCTACACTCAAGTGTTCTTTGTGCAACTCGAATGCTCCAGACTCCCTTCGACATATTTTTTCAGAATGCCCTTTGCTCGCACCAGTTCGACGCGACTTTGCCTCCTACGTACCTGCCTGTACTGCGAACACTCTATTTTGCGTTCTGATTTGTGATTCGGATTTCATGTCGGCGAAGACCTTATTTAAATTTGTAAAGGCAACGCATGCCAGAAGAGAATTTCTGCTGGGCAACTAATTTCTAGGCTTACTTGTATGTAACTTAGTCTTTTGTTTAAATCTTAGTTTTTATTTTTCTGCGTTTTGCGATTACCTTTTTGCGTTTTCAACGTTCTAATTGTATATGCGAACCTAGCTCCCGGTCTATCCCGGAACTCTCCTCTCAACAGGATGTATCCCAATACGAGAGTAATAAATACAATACAAAAATACAATACGTCGACTTTCCTTCTCCCTTTGCCCAGGTTTAGGACTGGCAGATTTACGTTCTGGCCCGTTTAAAAGCTGACTGTAATATAGTCATTGTCAATTTTTAAACTAAAACTTATATTTAACGTTTTTAAATTTGTCAGTCATTTACATTATCTTTCTAATTTCATAATTAGTCGAATTCGAAAATAATTTTACACAAATATAGGTCGGAGAATTGATACCATTTATGGGTATAAATGAATGAAAACTTTTGGTTTCCTTAACCTGTTTAGCTTTTGAAAATCTGTTTTTTAAATCTTCTTTCACTCTTTTGTGTTCAGTATGAGAGCAATACAGAAATTGTATACTTTTAATTTACAGTACCACCAACACCGTCGCATGCGCTTTTACCATGTGAAGTTGCAAAAAAATGCCACTCAGCTTCTATTTTGAAATCTGCATAATGATGAGATCAATTTATGAAATTATATTAATTTTTATATTGGGATGCTGTACCATTAAATACGTATATAATTTTCTTAATATTTGGTTGATTTATTTTCAAATATTCAATCAGTTTCGACTGGATTAAGTACACGGCATTTGTGTCGTGTTTTAGATATTTTGATATCAATAAAAAGCTATTATGCTTAATCATATTATTTGCGTCATTTGCTTTTGTATAAATTACGAATGGATGGATTGTAATTTGATTCTGAGACCAGTGATGACTTTGAATTTGATCCTGCACTATAAATGAATAATTTTCTGAGAAATCACCCACTACCGTCACTTTATCAGAGTGTAGATTTTCTTTTTTCATTTGTATAAAATGGCTTTGGTTTCGGGCTATGAAATCGTGAATCTGAAGTTTAGATATTCGAGATTCAAGTTCTTTCAAATATTCTTATCTGTTGCATTCAGATTGCACAATATCCCATCGATTATTCAGACACTTCCATTTCTTGAATGCAAACTTGTTAATATTGTTTTTATCAAAAATATTTCCCGATTGATGATATATTTTTATAAATCCCGGACATTGTTGACATTTTCTAAAGTGGCATTCATTCGTAGTGCACTCGCACATTACGAGTTTTAACATATCACGATATGTGATGGGAACCTTTTCTGTGTTGTTCTCGTCAAGAAGAGTAATAATTTAGCACCCGTAATCATTACTTTGGTATTTTGATGATATGTGCAAACGCAAACATTATGAGAGCCGTCAGTACTATCAACCAAAATGCATTATTTACGACGAAATTCACAGAATTTGGAGAACCCGATTTTTACGTCAGAGTGATCTTCAATGAATAATGCGTAGATTTCCTTCAAATTATGCAACAATAAACGTTTCTCGTGTGATTTTTGCATCATTTCTTACTGGAATGAAATCTTTTTGGCCAGGGCACATGCGGCTGATATCATCACTGCAATAAAACTCTTGTACAAGAGTAATTATATCTTGGAATACACTATTTCCAAGTCTTAAATCGGGATATGACAGAATTCCCTTGTCTATATGTAATTTTTTGCAGCCTTTGCTAAATGTTCAGTGCACTCAATTTCTCTTCTTATGTCCAGTGAACTCCAAGTCAAAGGTAAATCCGTAAGTAAATGTATTTTTTCTGCAGTACTATTTATGCTCATATTTTTGTCGCAGTTCCGTTAGTATGTCTGTTTGAAAAAACCTTTCGCCCGCATGTTTTGCTGTGTAATTATTGATTAATATCTTCATTAATGTTGCATTAAGAGATTCTGTCGAATTTTAAATTTCATGAGGAATTTCAAGATCAAATCCATCAATTTCCCTTTGGCTAAATAGTTGAAATAATCTATTTAAAGCTTGAATGATTTCTCTCTTAAGATCATCATGTGATAATTCGTAATCCATGTCTTCAACAGCATCATTCACATCACAGTACGGTTCTTCAACATTTTTGCTTGGTAATAGCGTTTTATCATTACAGCATTCCGAATTATTAGAAACCAAATCTTTTAAATCCTTGTAACAATGAATAGGACAACTATTGCAAATAAAAGCGATACGTTTCAACAATTGATGATTAAGTAAATTACTACTTACCTTAAAAACCTTAAGTCGACGAGTAGTATATGTTACAGTAGTATGTATATGGATTACAGCACTCTTTGAACGGCATTTTTTGAGATAAAACCGCAGATTTTCAATAATTGTTGATTTGTCTTTTGGATAATATAACTCAAAACTGATGTGCTCAGTGCCAAAGTAACCTAAAGACTGGTGCAATTTGAGAAAAAAGTTCTACATAAATGAATGATGTGCATGTTTTTAGACAACCCCTCTTTCATTTTCCAAGTAATGACCCAAATAAAATATGTAGAAAAAAACACCGGGGTATACCTATATGCTTACCACCATCTATATACCTGACAATTTTACATACGAATATGTTATGTTTATGAACGGCCCGGTCGTATAAAGCGCTCTCTTTGGTTCATAACCGCATACCTGGAAAGGAGAAGAGAGCGCTTTATACGACCGGGCCGTTCGTACCTGACAGTGGCCCTGCCGGCGCGTGCGGACACCCATGAGCTCGGTTTTCTTTACATTACAAAGCCAGTTTCAGAGATGACAAAAAGAAACTTTGCGAAATTAAAGAAAACACTTTTGCGAACAACTTTTGTTTATGTCACAAGAGGAAGAAAGATGGCATACGAGCGGAAGTTGAGTTACAACAAAATAATCTTAAAATTCTGTTATAAACAATAATACATTGTTTATGTCATTTACACCCGTGAAAAATTTAGGCATTTCTGCAGATTATCGAATTAAACTTTTTTTTTCTTTGAATGATAGTTTTCGAGATATGGCCGTTTAAAAAATGGTAAATTTCATTTTTGTCGTTGACACTTTTATCAATAAGTTTTGAACAAATTAATATTTTGATCTGAAATTTACAGGATAGGCTTATCTTTACGCATTCTAAACGTAGTTCAACTTTGAATAAGTTCTGAAACTTGACTCTGAAACGTTGATGATTTCACATGGAATGCCCCATACCCCAATTTCTCGAGAAAGTACCCCCTATTTATAAATGGTCATGAATGACATGCGAGTGTATACTTAAACAAGGTTGTCCTGTTCTGGATGTCGTTCGGCTCGCATATGTGAGCGAGCACAGAATTACTTGATTATTATTATTAAGTATAAATTCGTATTGAGTATAAATTCGTAAACACATCAAATAGATTATACCTCTGATGCTTGTTTTTCTTTTTAGGCTATATCTTTATTTCAAATTATTTTCCATTTATAGCATGTTAGAAAATCAACATGAAGATTGCACTCTTTGTCTCATCTGTAAGGAATCGAAACCCAATGATTTTATCCATTGCATTAAATGTATGGAGCCTGCTCATCCATCTTGTCTTTTTTATGAGAACCTTAATTTAGAAAATGATTTTCTCTATTGTTCCAAAAAATCAAAACGGGGGGGGGGGGGGGGGCTTTAAACACTTAGAAAAAATCTACGAGTGACCATTCTACAAGTAACTCATCTACGACTTCCATAGCCTCGTTCAAAAATGCTAACACTGATAAAAAGCTCGAGCTTACCTTTGAAACAGTAGTCTTGAAAATCAAATGGAAGTCTCTAATAACAAATCGACATCTTTAATAAAATCTTACAACAAACTCACTACAGAGATAAATAAGATTAATAGAAGATCTTCGTGAAAGAAGTGCATCTCATGAAGCTCGTGTTGCCGAAATTGAATATGCAGCACATAAATCTAAATTAACTATAAGAGTCATTCCATGTCAACAATATCAAAGTTGTGGTCGAAAAGTTTTTACAAAAGTACGTCCTGCTGATGATGATATACAAGTAATTGTTGATGAATTAAAATTTAATACTAATTTTTAATTTAATAATAATTTAATAATAATTTAATTTAATAATAATTTATACAAACGGAATCACATTTTACTTACGAGAAAAAACGGTCTCTCGATAGCACTCCGAACTGCACCTGAAGCGCGGCTCAGCGCACCGTCGAAAGCCGGAGTCGCGCTCTTTAAAAAATCATATCTCGAAAACGAAAAGAGTCTCCATCAATTTTTTATTTTTTTAATGAAAGCTGAAAGGTTTTTGTACAAAATGAGATGTCGAATTTGAAAAAAAAATATGCGTTTTGTGCAAAAATTTAAGTTGAAAATTTTTTTGGACAAATTAAGAAGAAAAAAAATTGTCTTATTTTTAGATAAAAGTACTCATTTTTGTGAACAAAATGCGCGTAGTCCTATTTAAATGCGATAATTAGAAAAATAGATATCGTAATTTAAAGAAATTTAATGAATATGACCTCACGGCCGCCATTTTGAAAATTTTGGAAAAATATTTTACCACGTTATTTTCCACGCCTATACCTATCAAATATTTCATTTTCGTTGAATTCCGCGGCATTGACCACAACTTTGATATTGTTGACATGGAATGACTCTATAGATAGATTTTCGGAAAATGAAAATGAAAATTTACATACGATCAGTTACTACCGCTACCGGTTATGCCTTGCCGTCAAATTCGATTATTAATGCAAATCGCATGGTTTACAAATCGTCACGTGTCATTCAAGCTGCAGGTTACACCTCGGGTGCTCTGAATAAAACAATACGTGTAAAATCTTTGTAAAGTTGAAATCAGCTGAAATACGCTGTTCTGCTTTCGAGAAGATGAAAAAGTTCTTTAAAGGCTTCGGAGATCAACCGTTCATTTGCACCATATGAAATTTATACTAACGTTTTTCTTCTTGCGGATACATACAGATTACTTCCGTCAGTGAAGGCAAAAATCGAAGGTAACAAGTACCATCTACGCCCCGCCGTCGTGGCGTATCCTTTATGGTGCACAGTGATGTACACTTAACCGCATTAATTGTGTCACATCTGGTTGCAATACTGTAAGGTCAGAATAAAAAGAACGAAGTGCATCTATGAATAGGTGTATAGTTCGTGACTGATACGAGCGGCATTTTAAAAATCAGTTTGTTTTGTTGTAACTAGAAGTTACTAGGGAAAAAATACACGGCCACAAATCGGAGTCGTGGAGTCGGATCAAGAATATTTTTTTTTGATTACATGCCAAGGAGATATTTTATCTTTCTTCTATTTTTAGCTACTTAGCCCTGAATACATTTTACTGTGTTAAGCCCAAGAGCACGTCTACTTTTTCATAAACATGACGACATTGTTCTGAAGCATGAGTTTGATGATAAACAGAAAATTGACTTTTTTTCTTTCCATTTGAATTTACCAGTGAAATGGAAAACAATAAAAATAAATTTACATTTTTAATAGTGTTCTATACTTTTAAAAGATTCCTTGTTCACGTTTATTTACTTTCCTAGGATGATTCAAATAAAAAATAAACTTATTTTTGTTTTCGTATTTAAGAAAATGTCAAGTCGTGCCAAATGAAAAATAATCGAATAATTAAAATATTTTCTGGGGAATGTGTTACTTTTGTTGAAATGCGCGCTGAATATAAAGCTAGAGAAGTATGTAAAAAATATATAAGTATAATGAATTAATTAACATTACTTATCCTGACTCATTCATTGGTGATAGGAAGGACAAAGGCTTAATTAAGGATGGTCTTTTATTCATAATATGATTAATTATTTTATTATTTTCTACACGAACATCTGCTATGTTATACAGCAGTCGGGAATATTTCTTTAAATAAAAATTCGTTAAACTATATATAAAAATAAAAGACTTCAATCATTTATGGCTTCCCCACCGGAACGTAAAAAATTTTGAAAGCTCCGGGGCACGGAGCGAAGAAGGGATGCACAATAATGTGGGTTGATTTTTTCCTACTCTTCTTGGACCTGTTTAATGAGCCCTTGATGATCCTAGCCATTTTGTGGCACCCATTTGCGCATTATCTCGGCCCACAAATTCTCAAATGGACTGAGATCCGGGGACTTTGCTGGCCAGTCAAATCGGACGAAATCTGGATGATCATCGTACCAGGGCTTGACGATCCATCCTTTATGAATGGGACTATTGTCCTCTACGATTCCAATGACTGGAAATTCTTCCTGTGGGAATCTTCCACGAACGTCTGGGTAGAGCACACCATCCAGGACTGCGACATATTGTTCTGCGTTGAAGTATCTACCCACCTATACAAGTATGTTTCTTTTTTAAATCATTGAATTAAGCATGAAAAGTTGGAAAATAATATATGACCCTGAAGTTAGCGGCCGATTCGTTTGAGCGCGAATTTTTTTTGCGGTGCAGCCGCCATTTGTTGCGATTTAGTCGCCATGTTACTTTTGCGATTCAGTCGCCATTTTGTTGCGGTGCAGCCGCCATTTGTTGCGATTTAGTCGCCATGTTATTTTTGCGATTCAGTCGCCATATTTGCGATTTAGTCGCCTTTAGTTAGTAGTATTAAGAATTTGTTATACCGTTAGTTAATAAGTTAGATTAAGTGCGGGCCCTTAGATTAATTTAGAATGTAGTAAGTTTGAATGTGTTAGGGAAGTACGGGGGGACATTGGAACTTTTATCCTATTTATTGTTTTATTGTCAACAAGTTTCATTTGAATTCATTATTCTACCGATTAGAACAATTATATTATCAATTAGAAAAAGAAAGAGAAATATTTAACTGAAAAGGTTATCGGAAATTATTGGCTCAAAATAATATTTACTCTGGTTCTCGAAACATGCTTTATTCTGAAATGGGTTGTTATTGTTCGGGCTGGGTTAACGCGTATGTTATGATAAACAAGGTCGGCTACGGTAAGTCTGTAAACACAGCGCAACAATGGGTGTTTACGAAGTTAGTGCTTCTGGAAGGTGCGAGAAGGATCGACAAGGCGGTCGAGAGAGGAGAAAAGTAGGGGAAGTAGTCGTCCGCCCGAGTTGTCGGAGTCGCGTGACTTAGAGGAACCAATTAGCGACCGCCGCTCCTGAACCGTGGAGAAGGGGACTCGGTGGGTCTGAGAAAGCGACACCGCCGAGCGTCCATTCTCGTTCGTGCAGTAGCAGCGGAAGGAACTCTGGACTCTGGCAGGTGGGCATCCTTGGAGGATAAAGGTATGACGGATTACGGAAGGTTCGCGATTATTTTGGACTTTAACAAAATTATCCGGCAGAATACCCTTCCGTAATTCGTGATCGTTTACTCGCTCGTGTTCTTGATCGGAGTGACTTCGGGTTTCGGAAATTTTTCGTCGTTTAGGAAAATTCGTTTGTTGTCGGGTTTGTAGGACGAAGTGCGGTTTCGTCCTGGTTAGCTTATCGTTCATAAACCGTGAGGAAACGGAAAATGTAGTATCGTTAAAATTAATTAACCGGAATTAATATCGTTAACTTTGTGACAAAGGGAAAAGGATACCGTTACTTTTATAACAAGAAATTGGAACTCGTTAGTAGTAATTAAACAACCTTAATATAGTTAAATATGTGATAAAGGAAAATGATATCGTTACTTTTTGAATAAGAAATTGGTTGTCGTTAAAATTAATTAACAAAAACAATGTCGTTAGACTCCTGACCAGGGAAAATGGATATCGTTATATTTTTAGAACTAGAAATTAGTTATCGTTAAAGTTAATTAATCAAAATTAATATCGTTTACTTTGTGACAAAGGGAAAAGGATACCGTTACTTTTAGAACAAGAAATTGAGACTCGTTAATATTAATTAAACAACATTAATATCGTTAAATTTGTGATAAAATGAAATGGATACCGTTACTTTTGAACAATAAATTGGTTCCCGTTAAAATTAATTAACAAAAGTAATGTCGTTAGATTCATGACCAGGGAAAACGGATAGCGTTACATTTTAGAACAAGAAATTGGTTCTCGTTGCAATCCATTAACCAAAGTTATATCGTTAGATTCATGACCAGGGAAAATGGATAGCGTTACATTTTAGAACAAGAAATTGGTTCTCGTTGCAATTCATTAACCAAAGTTATAACGTTAGATTCATGACAGGGGAAAGTGGATATCGTTACGTTTTAAGATAAGAAATTGGTTCTCGTTGAAATTAATTAGCAACAGTAAAATCGTTAGATGTGTGACAAAAGATAACGGATATCGCTAAAATTTAACAACAATGACCTTGGGTCTTGTTAGAATCACTTCACACCGGATTTGTTTATCATTAGGTTTCACAACAACTCAATTGGGTATCGTTAAGAATTATGTTATAAAAGAATTGTCCTGAGACCATTGTTACGGAGAAATAGATGTCGTTAGCCTTATTGGTAAGCGGGATTATCGTTAGTTAGCCATAGGCGAGGGGAGGATATTTACAGAGGACATTTAACCGATGAAATAGACATTGAAACTACTGGAGTTGATGAGACGTATAATTGTAGACGTAAAATTGAGACGTACTTAATGAGCACGCACAATTGTACGGCTTTTGCCGGATTTGAAAATTTACTTAAATTTTCCGACCGTCTACCGTCCGAATGACGGACTTTGGCGTTTTCCCTCTGGAAAACGCCGCGCCAGGTAAGCGGCCTTACTCGGCTGGCTCACTATTGCCGGGGGAGCAAGAGATCGACCCAGAGGGGGTCGTCCTTGCCTCCTTCCGCGCCTGAAAAATCGCGAAGTCCTAATGGCGGTTCCCGCACTCCGCCGCGCACAGCTACGGAAAATTTGGGGGCAAGGAACACGCGGGACACAATTTTATCTTATAAGTAATATTGGTATTTATTTGTAACTTACAAAAAAAGGATATAGTGGGCTCGAGGCCCGGTACAAAGTTAGATTCTGGCTCAGGGCCGACTTACATTTTTTTGTCGCGGTCGGCAATCCCTTCGCCTCTTCGCTCGATTGTTTCGGCCTCGCCGCCGCTCGTCTCGATCCGCCGGATACTCCGGGCTCGAGTGGACGACGGTCCCGGTACAGACCCTCGGGCTCGTCCTTTTAGCGTTCCTCATCTCGCTCTCACTGGAGGCCTCGTTACTGGCTCGCTATTCTCGCTACTCGTACTATTTACTCTCTCGACGATACTCGACTCGACTAACTCGATTACCTTGAAGATACTCCGAATTCGCACGCGCTCAAGTCGACGATCCTAGGCCAACTGACTCCGATTTTCTCTCGACTAACTGGTCCGGACTCGACCGGCCTCTCTGCTCGATTCCGGAGTCCACCGAGCGCCCCGATCTGCGGCGCTCGGGCTGGTTCGGGGCCGTTCCTGTAACTCCCGATCCCGTCGCGGAAACGCACGAAAAACGGTCTCTATGGCAACCTTCTAACGACGGCGAACGTACCTGGTTCGCCGGCGTAACGCCCCGTTACATCGTATTGGCAAAAATTCGCGTTGTGAATATGTAAGTACCGAAAGGAGGCACCTGGTATCTAATCCTGTGGCGCCGCGTTTAAATGAAGTAGCCCGTCTTCGCCGGCTGTAATCGTTATTTTTCGTTGTTCCGATCTTTAGTTCTTGTTTGTGCGCTCGAATACCGCCCTCTCCCGTGCCGAGGGGATCTCGGGGCTGAGCATAGCGGGCACACCATCACCTTGCTGCGCGCCTATAAATTCGGTATGCTTCGGCATCCCTGTCGCCCTTATTAACATCTTGCGCGTCGTAAGGTTTTGTGACCCCAGGGATTCGGTTGGTATTTCGGTTGCGGGCGGTTGCAAGCGGCGACGACGGTGAAGGAATTTTGGGGTTAAGTTTTTGGGGGGTCACAGCCTATATAAAAATTTCCGATATCCCCTGACCCTGCCGAGGTAGTAAAATGGGGAAAAGTTACCTCAAATCACTGTAACAGCCGATTTGGAAATTTTAAGACTTGAAAAACGTTTTGTGCGACGACCGCTGGGTATGATTTTAGTTCCTGACATTGTTGGCAGCGAATATAAAAATTTCCAATATCCCCTGACCCCGCCTAGGTAGTACAATGGGAAAAGTTGCCCCAAATCTCTACAACAGCCGATTTCGAAGGGGCTCATTGTGTGGATATTGCAATTTTCAATAATTGTTGTGAAGAAGGATTTAATCTTCTACGCTCGGGACTGCTTCTGGAATTCGTTACAGTTTCCAAATAAATAACCTTGAACGATATTTTGAATTTTCAAGTCCGAATACCTTCCTCACATTACGCGTCTTGCAATAGCTCGCTACCGACGACGCTCTTACGCCATGGCCTGTACATAGACTGTCTAGAAAGACCCTAAAAAGGGCCAATAATGTTTTAAAAGCTAGAAATATTCGTGATGAATTGATTGACCTACTTCGTGGGGGTGGGGGCTTCGAACTGAGAAAGTGGGCAAGCAACGCGGCCGAACTTGTTGCCGATATCGTTTCCTCGAAGTACGGTCTAGCATGGCATAAACTGCTGCTGGAAATATTCCGCAATAACACTGAGACGCCAAAACGTCTTACTAAACGTTCCATGCTTTCGACTATTGCGCGCATTTATGAACCGCTCGGATGGACACCGCCGGTTATAATAATAATTCTGGCAAAACGTTGTCAGATAACGTCCAATTTCGGTGGCATGATTTTTATGACCATCTTTCAGCCCTATGTGAGATCAAAATTCCGCGCTAGACTGGTCAAGAAGATAACCCAAGGCTTAGATTATTGGCTTCTCGGATGCTTCGAATATGCCCTATGCGACTGTTATATACAGGGTGATTTTCCAATGGCAGCCCAGAAGGAAACGGTGGATTCTTGATAAAATTCCAAGCAACTTTTTCCTTTGAAAAAAGTTTCAGGAAAGTAGCGTTTTCAAATTATTCATCATCAAAGTCAGCCAATAGGTCAGGAGATGCTTTATTGTCGGGGAGAAATTCGAATCGTCACATTATCGCCAAACGTCCGAGCATACATACATAAAAAATGCGCATTGATAAGACGCGCGCTTCTGTTTTCGCGCAATAACCTATGGTTCGAATATGACTGCCATAAATATCGATCGGTTTGCATAACCTGATATTCGAATTCTAAAACGCTAATAAAAGTATTTAAAAACGTTGGACGTACCGTAAATTGGGGTAAAGTCGGCTTGACAGGAAAAGTCGGCCATTCGATAACCTATTTTAAAATATTTAATTATCCTTTTTCTAGAGAGAAAAGTCGAAGATGCGCAATTGTTTTAGTTAGTAGGAATGTTAAACTTTCATTTACAGTTTATTTGACTCAAATTCATCGATAAGTTTTAATAAAAACGTCGTTTATGTCTGACTGTATACTTAGCCTCTAAAGTAAGTAGTGTGGAAAAAGCACTTGTAAATAATTGTACAAATTTTTTTATGTAAAATCCAACGGTGTATCGCATAGCCTATATCTCTAACTTAATTTACGATCAAAAATGACCTCAATAAGATCATTAGATATCGCAAAATATTGGTTTCTCTAAAAATGTAACATTTGTAGGGAAAAGTCGGCCATGGGGCGAATTTATAAAACAAAGGGGGATTCTTCTAGATTGTTCAAATATTCAATAGAACAATTACAGAATGCAATACGAGCAGCAGAGAAACGTCAAAAATCAATGTAATCAACATAATCAGCGGCATTGAAAACCCCCCTGTACCATTTTTCGTGTAAATCTAATCAAATTTCAGATTTTGACCCGGCCATATTTCATCCGACATTTTGAATTACGAAAATCTGACGCCATATTCTTAATCAGCGGCCCTGAAAACCCCCAAGTACGGAGTTTCATCGAAATCGAATTAAGCTTCGGATTTTCGTCTACCATATTGGATCAGCCATTTTGAATATTGTGCTTTTGACAACATATTCGTAATTAGCGGCCTCAAAAACCCCCGAGTACAAAATTTCAATCCATCATTGAAATAGACATTGATTTACCTACGTGAAGAAAATGATTTACAGGTGGGACACTGACAGTCCCACTATGCCTGGAAGGGTTAAAGAGCGGTTTTCACACTTAGAACTGTATGAGACGACCATATTTTATTTCCTATGGTGTTAGAAAATTGTTTTATCTTATTACAATAGCTTACTTTCTCGATGTATGACCATAGCCGACTTTTCCCCGCATTTGACAAAATAGTACCGTTAATTCTAAGAAGTAATTTTTTTTTCTATTACATAGATCTTAAAACAGAAAAGTTAGAGATTACATATTAAAAATACCAATAATTATTTTAAGTTTTCTCATGAGGATTTAAGCAAAAAACTATGAAAAATAGTCGACTTTATCCCAATTTACGGTAATGAAAATGAAAGAGAAAAGTAGAAGCATTCCAAAATTAAATAACCATAAAAAAGAACTAAAGAAATTCAGTCACGAAAGAGAACAATTTTTAAAAATAAAATATTGACTGTATTTCAAAACTGTTGCAATAATATTTTTTAAAATAAATTGATAAAGAGAGGACAGAAGTAATTTACATTCACTTGGAAGGTTGCAAATTCGCCATAAATTTGTTATTGATTTCCTTTTTAATGACTAATAAAATATTACCTTTTGGAAAATTAAAATTAAAATTTATTGACTTTCAACTTTACGGAATTTTCCATTTTCATAGCGATTATAATAATTGAACATTTTGATGTCCTGATCATACCTTTTAATGACACTGAAATCAATTCCCAGAGCCCGTTTTACATTAGGGAAGATTTAAATCATTTTTTACAAACTTTCGTTTATGTGCACTTGTTCTCGTAGGGTTAATTGATTTTTTAGAAGACAAAACTAATATCATTTGAGGCTAATTTATTGGTTACCTTAAGCCATTTTCTACTCAGATCAGATTAAATTAAGTCAAACAAATTTTCACGGAATTTTGAAAACCCGGAATCGCCCACATTTGGTTGCGAATGTGTTAATCCATTATTTTCATGAGATTAATACTTTTTAATGCCCACGCTTTTATCCCTTCTCCCCTAAACATCTTTTCGCAGAATTCAATGCACCTGTGATTTTTCCGATACTTTTTGTAATTTTATAATCATGGAATTTTACAAAATGAATGTTTATGTGCTATATTTTTAAAATCATTGTAATTAATAAACAAATTAAAAAAAATATCCTGTTTAAAATACAAAATTAATTATTGACGAAACTTTTAGACATAACATTACGAAAGTTGGAATACAGGGGTTTTGGGGGCTGTTGATTACGAATCTTACCTCAGATTTAAAAAATTGAAAATGGCGGATTGAAGATGGCTGATTGAAATATTAAAAGCTATTTTATTGAAGCAATCTTGAATCCGCCATTTTGAATTTCCGAAATCTGAGTTTAGATTCCTCATCCGCGACCGCAAAAACTCCCGAGTAACAAATTTCAGCTATTTTTCGTGTAATGAAAAATGTATGCCGAAAAGGTTTAATGAATTTCAAGAACTCGGACTCGTGCTAATTCGGTGTTAATGTTTAAACACTTTTTTTATCATTTTAATAACTTTCAATCCCTCCAAGTCTCTTCTCTTCTCCTTTTTCGCCGTAAATATGATTTAAATAAAGGGTCAATGAATACGAAATAAAAGAATCGTGCTAATTTTGTGCGACCATGTTATTCTTTTTTTTTTGGATTACTACCTTTTAAGTCAAATCCATTAGCTCCCTTGAGCTCTTTTCCTACCTTGACCAACATCGTCGTCAAAAGTACACACTTAGCGCACGTCGTTAAAAGTTTTCGATACAAGGGCATCATAGTTATTTTCGATAGAAGTGCGAGAAAGTGAACATCGCCGATGTCGAAACTTCTGATCTTTTACATAAGGAACAATAATCGCATCAAAGAATGAAGTAAATAAAAGTGCGGTTAATTTCCCGGATTTGGAGCAAGTGATATGTAAATTTTTATGCAGTTCCATCAATTCATGTACTCTTATCTGCACTCTTGGACCAGACGTACAATTAGCCTCTTGTAAGCATATAAGAACTTTAGGTAACAGTTTTCCAGATGCTGTGATTGAGTACTGTGCTGTGTATGTATGCGTCACTTTATTCATGTCGCCAAGGTGAACTTGGAATGCTTTCTCGCCAACTGTATTTAATGTTCTATTAGCATTAACTCTGTATTCACAGCCAGTTTGGTCGGTATTAATTACCAAATTTAAATCAAAGTCTATAATAAGAGGCCTGATTTCTGGGAATTTCGACGCTTTATTAAATATATTTTCTTCATCTTTACTGCTTGGCTTAAGATACGTTGTAACTTTCCGTTGTCTGATTCCGTGCCCGTTTTTAAACACTTTAACCCATGAAATCGATGCCCAGAAATTAAAGTCGTTAAATTGTATTGACGACTGCAGAGCCCTATATTGCAAGTCTCTGGTAATCACAGGTTTTTTAGCTATTCTTGCGTCAAGAAAGCGATCATATGTTCAACTGTCGATTGCTTTACACTTATCATATTTTGAGCCACCACTTACTATATCTTTCTTCCAACGTTGTAATTGTGCAACGTTTTTTAATGAAGATCCGCTTTGTCTCTTTATTGAAGCTAATTTCAAATTTGGACGTTCTTTCACGAGCTTCACTACTTTTAATTTTGTTTCAAAGGGAGTAGTATAGGTAGAGCGGTCCCCACGAAGTTCCCGCCACCGCCACCAGGCGTCGCCACAGTCGCGGCGCTGTCGCAGCAGGCGTGGTGGTAGATTCGTGAACTAATTCGCAGACTGATTCGTGGACTAACTCGCTGATTGAGTCGCGGGCCGATTCGCGGATTGATTCGCATTTTTGATTTGCTGTTTAGTACGCGGGCTTAATTCAAGACTCTCTCATTGGGAAATCTGACCGTCACTAATGAGGTCATTAAGGTGACGCAAGGACTACGTGGCCGGTCCCATTGAGTTTTCGAAGATTAATGCTGTAGCATTATGCATATATCTTTCGATCTTTTAAATGTGCCCTGTTGGGAAGTCTCTTTTTCAATATGGCACACCGTTACCGACGTAATTCGGATGTTAAATATCTTTTTTTTTTTTATGAATTGAAAGCGTAGATTTTCATTAGTCTAAATACCAGTTTGAAGGTGTCTAGCGCAATCTCGTATATCGAGGACCTACTTTTTAAATCTCACACAAATTTTAAAAACCTGTTACTCGTTAGTGATGCAATATGGGCTTTGACCTCTCCCTTGTCATATTGTAAGTTCGAATTCACCGTTCAGAATTTTCTCTCGTCGGGGAAATCTATCCATCAATATGACAGTCGTCTTGACAAGCCGTTAGCGTAACTCAATGATCTCCAATAGTGACGAAACCGCTGAGTCCCTTCACACAAAACTGCTAAGACCATTTTAAAATTAATTTAGAAAAGCCTCTAATCAAGTTTCAACACGTTCAAAAGACCTGACGTCGACCCCCTGATCCGCGGGATTTATCCTACCTATCAATTACAAAATTTGTTCCATCTAACATCAATATTTTCATTTTCTCGTTCCGTGACATGACGTTCCGAAATCCTTCTTGACACCTTCATATTTTGAACACAGATTTTCATTTATAAGGTGGAAAGTCTTGATTTAGTCTCTCTTCCTATGATATAATCTTTTTTCTGGACTGAGTGAATAGACATTTTTCCTGATATTCTAACTACTAGTATAAAGTAAATGTGTCTAATTCTCAGAACATTTATCGCACCCAACTTGATCGATTTTTCTATGCTATGAAAATTACAGTGTTGTCAGACTTTAATGATTCGAGGTATAAATTAAGCATACTCGGACTACCGGGGAATAGTCTCCCACACTCCACACGTTCTTCTACTTGTAACATTTTTTCAAGATGGTCGATATCAACCAATATCAAAGAAAATCGGCTTACAACATAAGATTTACAGTGCAGGCTGCTACGTACACTGTCAACACGACCCCTCGCTTTGTCGTTACCGTTCTCACCGGGGGGCCGATTCTGCTACCTGGTTTGCCAACGAGCTGAAGGAGTTGGCCGATGAAGTTAATCAGGTCACATTTTAATTAAAATTACAAAATATATTTATATAAAATTTATTATTATTTAATTAATTAATTACAATAAAGTCAAAAAGTAATATTATATATCTGCTTTCAGATCCTCAGTGATACGAAGCCGATGCATTTGAGTCCGAATGAGTGGAGGACATTCCACACAGCGACAATGTGTCACATCTACGGGGGATCCTTCTGAAATGAGGACCTCAAAGTCCGTGACCACGATCACTTGACCGGTCAATTTCGGGGCGCAGCTCATAACATGTGTAATCTGAAATACAAATATCGTTTCAACATACCAGTTATCTTCCACAATTTGAGTGGTTACGATGCTCATTTCATTATTCATGACATTGCCAATTCTTTTGAAGGAGATATTAATATTAACCCATGTAATATGGAAAAGTACATTTCCATGATTAAATATGTTGAAGGAACTAAAATTAGATTAACCCTTAGCCGACACACTGGGACGTTTTTGACCCCAGCCACATAATCGTCTATTGTAAGTGAAATAAAGTATTTTTCACCGTAAAAAAAGTCACAGTTGTTCATTAACTATCCCTCTTTAAGACAATATGAGTGCGATGTAAAATCTTTTAATTTAATTTGTTAAAAAAAATATATTTCACAAAAAACTCCGAAAAATGACCATTTTTACTAAAAATTTCCTAACTTTTTCAATTTAGTGAATTGGACGCTAAAATTTTTGCAGCTTTCTGTCGAAAGGTATTGCATTATATAAAAAAATATTGTGATAGTGTCCGCTGAAAAAATGGTATTTGTTTTGAAGGATGAATATCAGAATTTCAGTCATTTTTCAAATGTGTATTTTTTCATTACTAACGTTATGTAATACTGAAAATTCACAAAAATAAATCAAGGAATGAAGAAAAATAGTCAAGTTAATTGAAAAACTTACCTTATTACAATTTACCCGATTAAAATATTAAATTATAAACCAGTACACACTTTGCAAATGATTAAACGATGATCGTCGCAAATGGGGCGCTGGCAACTTGCACAACCCTCATTTGTCTTCTTGTCTGTTTGTCGCGGGCACTCTGCACATCTTACTCTTTTTGGCAATTTATCGCGTTTTGGCTCTTCTTCTTTATGAAGGTCGAGGCCCAGAATCCCGGCAATGCCGGTTTTTATGTCGCGGCCCAAAGTACCCGTTTCGTTGAACCTTTTTAACAGGTAAGGTCTAAACAGGTATATTGAAAGTTTTTCGAGGCAATTGATTGCAGTACACTTGTCTGTGGAATTACCAGCTGCGAGTTTGCAGTTTAAGAGTATTCGAGAGTTCACCACAGCCTGGTCAAGCATGCCGTAAAAAATTCTCATTGGCCAGCGATTTGTCCTTCTCGTCATCGAATACGAATGGCATAGCTGGTCAAAAGTGTCGGTTCCTCCTTTTGTCTTGTTGTAATGATGAATAATTTTAGGCTTATTATCTGTTATCTCTGTTGGTATATAACACTATTATTTTGTTAAGAAAAAAAATTAACACTTTCAAAACATAGTGTACTCACCTTATTGCACTATTTTCTGCAGAAAAACACCTCGAATAAAAATTCAATGCAAAAACAATTCCAACTTTATCCGACACACTGGGGTCTCTGACGGCACCACTCCGATTCTCTTGGATGTCACAGACAGACAGACGCACTTCACTCGCGAGAAACTATACTAAGCGAAAGAGCTACTCTCCCACTATAACCTAGTGGCGCTACGGACCCGGTTTTCGAACATTAAGGGGCAGGAAATTCGAAAAGTATACGGCCCGGTCGCGAACGACCCCAGTGTGTCGGCTAAGGGTTAACATTTTTAGATTCAATTAGATTTTTGATTTGCTCCCTCGAGAAATTGGCATCATATTTGACTAATAATGATAAAAGAATTTTAAAATCTCATTTTCCAAATGAGAATGAATTCAATTCATTAACACGTAAGGGAATTTTTCCCTACGATTACGTAAAGGAAATAAGAATTTTTTAATAAAGCGGTTGTGACCCTTAGCGAGTCGAAACAATAACTTCCCGATCAATCTCTCGTACGGACGTACGTACAAGATCACGGACACAAATTATTTTATAGTTTTTTTGGGTTCTTTGGGGTCTGAACGTCAACATTTGATGAAACACTGTAGGGTAATTTTTTGGCGGGAAGTGACCAAATTCAATACTTCGTCCAGACCTTTGGTCTGGGTCGAAGTAATAGCACTATACATAAGCCGACAAGTCGGAAAACCGACAGTCAAAAAGCCGACAAATAAAAAAAACCGACTAGTAAAAAATCGACATATTGTAAAGAGAATAATACTTTTACCGTGTCGGCTTTTTAATATGTCGGTTTTTTACTTGTCGGCTTTTTGATATGTCGGCTTTTTGATATGTCGGCTTTTTTATTTCTCAGTTTTTTGACGCGCATCAACAGTTTCCTCACGAAAAATGACGGAATTTGTTAAGTACTATCATTTTTTCAAGTTATTTATACTATTTTTACTACTTTTTTTTGGAATAACTCGAAAACCGCTCAGCCGAACATGTTCAAAATCTAATCAGCACGAAGTTAGGTCAGGACGCATCGATTAAAAAAAAAATTAATCAATTCGCTTCATCCGTTGAAGAGAAATCGTTGGAAAAAATTTGGTTTTCATCCGTACACACGCCCACACACACACACACACACACACACACACACACACACACACACACACACACACACACACACACACACGCACGCACGCACGCACGCACGCACGCACGCACACACACACACACACACACACCCACACGCGCGCGCGCGCGCACGCGCACACGCACACACGCACGCACATACCAGAGAGGGTTTGGAGTCCTTAAATACTGTGGATGCGACGGACCACAGAGTCCTGATCTCTGCTGTGTGTCACACACGCATATATATACACACACACACACACGAAAGCACAAACCGAAAATTTATATATAACAAATTGGCATCATCATCGTCATCATCAGAAGCAGCAGCTACAGCGGCAGCGTTAGTACAAACACTGAATTCAGCAACAACGAAATTTTTACCAACTATGAAACTGGCAGAACTGGATCCAACAAAAGCATATGCCGTTTCAAAAATTAGGAGAGTATCAACAAAATTTGGAGAACGAATAAGCGTAGATTTGAACAACAAAATCTCCTGTTTTCTTCCACCACGGTACACACCACTTTTCTGAGATGCGATGGAGAGTTACCAAAGCGTCGTTGAAAATAATCAGGTACTAAAAGCTGGCCGAGCATCTATGGCCAAACCGACCCAAACTAATGTTAACATTTGTTGCTCAATTGTTGCTCAAAAGTTGCCCTAATCCCGTATTTGTTGCTCCATATTAAAAAAAAAAAACAGGTTTGGCCAGCTTGTATAAAAGCTAGCCAAACACAGCTCAAAACATGAAAAAAACCTATCCTATAGAAAAAACAAGTACACAGCTAATTGTTGCTCATTTGTTGCTAAAAGATTACTCAAAGAATATAGGGTTTCGTCAAATGGATTCCCATATTTAAAAAAAATAAGTAGGTTTAGGTAGGGAGGACTAATGAATGACTCGTTCAGAAGCTGGCAACTATCATCCAGCAATTGTTGCTCGATTCCGACTGTTTTTAGGGACATAAATAAATAATTCTGTCAAGGTCCCCTGCGGTTTGGCTGGTTAAATAAAAAGTTATGCGATTGTATTTTCTTTTATTCCTTCCTAATATTCATAATGAGTATTTATTTAAAGTGATAATTATCGTAATTAATATTATTATTACTAATATTAGTATTGTTATTAATATTGATTACTAATAATTTCTTATTATATATTATAGAGATATACAAGATGGCCAACCCTAAATATTATATATAAGGAAAAAAGCTACCTAAATCAGGATGACTACAATTCCTGTTTTACCTCACTAATAATTTCTATTCATCATTCACTATAATATGAAAATAAAAATCAATCTGTATTAGAAGTAAAGAATCTTCTGCATTGATTATTTAATTTTCTGGAGCTACAATGCAATTTCCACAGTGATACTTGTAAAAACATTGAAACCAAAAATTGGTACACATCTTATGAACGCGAAGATTAAAACTTATTTTGCATTTTCGCATGCATTTCACGAGGCTGATATTCCAGCATACTATCTACATTTCGTGTTTGTTTATTTTTCTAATACAAAAAGTCCAAACTAGGAAATTATGAATTTAATTTAATTAATGAAAAATCATGAAAATTTAATTCTTCGTATATCTTTCGGATATACTTAAAGTTTACTTATATATTTAAATTATGTAGGGAAATGTTTTAAGTTAAAAAATTATCAATATTCTGCCGTATACATTAATAGAACATGCAACATTTTCAGTAATTATTAGTGAATAAAAATGGATAAGTTGTAATGAAAAGTATATATATAAAATATGACACATTTGTATGTTGACCGTTTACTCATTACCTGGAATTTTTAACTGATATTTTTCAATATATTTATTATGTTTAATTTCTAATTATAAAGGTAGAAGGTGGTATTACAAGTTTACATAAACATTAGTCCGTTTCTGTGCATTAGAGTGAAAATTTCGTAGTTTCTTCGCAGTCAGTGTTAAATTGTTGTTTAAAAAAAATATCTCCGTTTTTTCCTTCTGAAAAAATGTCTTCGTTTCTTCCTGATGCTTCATCTCTGTTGAAAGATGCAATGGATTACTGCGAAAATCTACTTGTTCAGAATAATTTAATCACTGGTTCCAGCTCATCTGTTATCGGTGAAGAAGCCATGGCAATTGGAGAAGAGATTTTCGAGTATATTATAAATTTGCTTGCAGAGAAAAAATTATTCGATGAAGAATTAATTCTTCCTGATGATGAAGATTGTGAGAATTTGTTTCAAAGTGCTGATCAGGTAGATGTAAAAAAGGAAGATTCGGATTACGACCCTGAAGATAAAAAACAGAAATACGACTATATTCCGCTCGAATATAAAATTAGAGCAGTAAATATATCGAAGAACAATCCAACATGGTCTATTAACACTCTGCAAAGACATGGATGTTCGAAATTAAAATATAAGCACCATATTGCACGATGGGAAAAGCAAATTAAAGAAGGTGGAAGTGACATAGATAAGTACGCAATAATTGATTCGTGGACTTACGATCGCTTTCAAGAAAATCGTGTCAAGACGATGCAGGTAACAACAAGGAATTTGCAACAGTGGGCATTGGCTGCAGCAAGTCAATTCCATGGATTTCAATTTAAGGCATCTGAAGCCTGGGTAAGCAAATTCAAAAGGAAACATCGCATTCGTCAAAGAAAAGTGACAAAATTTGTGATCGAAAGGGAAACGGTTACCATGGACGAAACCTTGGCAGCTGCCGAAACCTTTCAAATACAAACGAAAGTTTTGATTCCTCTGTTTCCAAAGAAATTTGTCATAAATACGGATCAAACTGGTAAATGTCAAGTTTTTAATTTCAATAATACATTTCGTACATTTTATCTTGAAAAACTAGATTTTTATTATATTTAATATTCATATATTTATGAACTTTAAATAAAAATTAATGATTTTGAATTATAATACAGTGCTAATTTGGATTTTAATAACTAATTCGAGTTCAAAGCATTGTTTATATACAATATGCGGTAGGATATTAACCCGAAGTAATAAATCGTACTTCCGATACAAATTCTACAAGTACTTTACGTACCCTGTATCAAAAACATATTTGGATATTTTTTGGTTTTTAATTTTTAATTTAATCAACGGAATTATTAATCAAATTATTCATATTATTTTTTTAAATAATGTTTTTATATTATATCACAGGATGTCAGTACCAATCAGTATATAATAGAAGTTTGACAGAAAAAGGTTCTAAAGTAGTATATGTGAAAAGAAAGGATATGAACAAGGTGACGCATTCATATACTGCCCAGTATGCGATTACCTTATCAGGCGAATTACTACCAACGGTATTTATATGTCTGCAAGAGAGGACAGGTGTATTTGGACCCAAAGTACAGAAGAACATCAACGACTTTTGTCAAGTATACACGAACGTTAGAGTGACCTCTTCCAAATCGGGGAAATTATCTCGTAATTTGTACGAGAAATACTTAAAAGATTGTATGAAGCCGTACATTCAACAAGAACCCTTTTTACTATTGATTGACTCATGGGGAGGTCAAACAGATTCTTCTTTATACGACGAAATTTTCCAAAATGCCGAAAAACAACCCACTTGCACTTTGAAAATAATTCCCCCCAAATGTACACCATTGGTACAACCGTGCGAGGTTTATTTTTACCGTCAGGTAAAAAATTTTATTAAAAAATTGCAGAATTGCTCGTATTTAATCGAACAAAATCGGGAAATTACGTCCCGCGAAGATTGCCTAAAAATCCATTCAATTGTACATCATCAACTGTCGTCTCCCGTGTTTAAAAACATGTTACAATATGCTTGGTATGCGTGTCAACTATCAGAAGAGAGAGAAGTTTTTATGAATGTGAATGAAGCATGCGTTCAGCTCGAAGCGTTGAAAAAACCGTGTGACTGTGGAATCTTCGCGTTCATAAGATGTGCCCGATGTTTCACCAATTTTTGTTTTGAATGTTTTTACGATAAATATCACTGCGGAAATTGCATTGTAGCCTCAGCAAATTAAGTAATAAATGTAGAAGTTTCTCATATGAATATGCTATAATAACGCCTATTTTTATTCCATACTACAGATTGATTTTTATTTTCATATTATAGTGAATGATGAATTGATATTATTAGCAGTTAATATTAGCAGTCAATAGTAATAACTATAATAGTAATTATAATAATCATAATAATAATAATCATGATAATTAAATTACCATTATCAATACTCATTAAGAATAGGAACAAATAAAAGAAAATATATTTTTCCTACAAAATAATATTTTAAAATTGAAAAAAATAATAAATATTCACAATTTTTATAATTTGTAATAGTTTGTAACAAGTTATGGAAAAAAAAGGAAACAAAAATTAAATCACCAACTTCGAGATTCGAACGCACAACCTTCGAATTACGAAGCGATGGTCGCATTTATATCATTATAGCGTGAACAAGATTATATCTAGAAATGCACTGCATTATCTCCAGAATACTCTAAGAACCATATGTGTAGAATATCGCGAATTAAATATTTCCAGAATGTCTCATCTGCAATGTTCTGCATTATTTCCTGAGCAACGTTCGCTTGACATCAAGTTTGAAATGTCGTGAGACATTTCGAATACTACATCTCTAGAATATTCTGAGAATTATACATATAGAATGTTTCAAATGAAATGTTATCAGAATATCTCATTTGCAACATTTTGTTTGAGATATTTTCAGAATATTCTGAAGATGTTGCAATTGCAATATTTCAATTGTAACGTTTGTGACATTCTGGGGATATTCTGGAGATTTTATTTCTATGTGGGTATTATCCGGCAATTGTTACACGATTCCGACTGTTTTTAGGGACATAAATAAATAATTCTGTCAAAGTCCCGTACGGTTTGGCTGGTTAAATAAAAAGTTATGCGATTTTGAATAATATAAAATTCGTAAAATCAGCTCTCTATACTAAGTGGATTAATGGCTCCATTAGAAGGTGGCAACTATTATCCAGCACTTGTTGCTCGATTCCTACTCTTTTTAGGGATATAAATAATTAATTCTAACTCAGTCCCGTCCGGTTTGGCTGGTTAAATAAAAAGTTATGCGATATTGAATAATATAAAATTCGTAAAATCAGCTCTCTATACTAAGTGGATTAATGGCTCCATTGGAAGGTGGCAACTATTATCCACCAATTGTTGCTTGATTCTTACTCTTTTTAGGGATATAAATAATTAATTCTGACCCGGTCCCGTCCGCTTTGGCTAGTTAAATCAAAAGTTATGCGATTTTGAATAATATAAAATTCGTAAAATCAGATCTCTATACTAAGTGGATTAATGGCTCCATTAGAAAGTGGCAACTATTATCCAGCAATTGTTGCTCGATTCCTACTCTTTTTAGGGATATAAATAATTAATTCTCACTCAGTCCCGTCCGGTTTGGCTGGTTAAATAAAAAGTTATGCGATTTTGAATAATATAAAATTTGTAAAATCAGCTCTCTATACTAAGTGGATTAATGGCTCCATTAGAAGGTGGCAACTATTATCCAGCAATTGTTGCTCGATTCCTACTCTTTTTAAGGATATAAATAATTAATTCTAACTCAGTCCCGTCCGGTTTGGCTGGTTAAATAAAAAGTTATGCGATATTGAATAATATAAAATTCGTAAAATCAGCTCTCTATACTAAGTGGATTAATGGCTCCATTGGAAGGTGGCAACTATTATCCACCAATTGTTGCTTGATTCTTACTCTTTTTAGGGATATAAATAATTAATTCTGACCCGGTCCCGTCCGCTTTGGCTAGTTAAATCAAAAGTTATGCGATTTTGAATAATATAAAATTCGTAAAATCAGCTCTCTATACTAAGTGGATTAATGGCTCCATTAGAAGGTGGCAACTATTATCCAGCAATTGTTGCTCGATTCCTACTCTTTTTAGGGATATAAATAATTAATTCTAACTCAGTCCCGTCCGGTTTGGCTGGTTAAATAAAAAGTTATGCGATATTGAATAATATAAAATTCGTAAAATCAGCTCTCTATACTAAGTGAATTAATGGCTCCATTGGAAGGTGGCAACTATTATCCACCAATTGTTGCTTGATTCTTACTTTTTTTAGGGATATAAATAATTAATTCTGACCCGGTCCCGTCCGCTTTGGCTAGTTAAATCAAAAGTTATGCGATTTTGAATAATATAAAATTCGTAAAATCAGATCTCTATACTAAGTGGATTAATGGCTCCATTAGAAAGTGGCAACTATTATCCAGCAATTGTTACTCGATTCCTACTCTTTTTAGGGATATAAATAATTAATTCTCACTCAGTCCCGTCCGGTTTGGCTGGTTAAATAAAAAGTTATGCGATTTTGAATAATATAAAATTTGTAAAATCAGCTCCCTATACTAAGTGGATTAATGGCTCCATTAGAAGGTGGCAACTATTATCCAGCAATTGTTGCTCGATTCCTACTCTTATTAAGTATATAAATAATTAATTCTAACTCAGTCCCGTCCGGTTTGGCTGGTTAAATAAAAAGTTATGCGATATTGAATAATATAAAATTCGTAAAATCAGCTCTCTATACTAAGTGGATTAATGGCTCCATTGGAAGGTGGCAACTATTAACCACCAATTGTTACTTGATTCTTACTCTTTTTAGGGATATAAATAATTAATTCTGACCCGATCCCGTCCGCTTTGGCTAGTTAAATCAAAAGTTATGCGATTTTGAATAATATAAAATTCGTAAAATCAGCTCTCTATACTAAGTGGATTAATGGCTCCATTGGAAGGTGGCAACTATTATCCAGCAATTGTTGCTCGATTCCTACTCTTTTTAGGGATATAATTAATTAATTCTAACTCAGTCCCGTCCGGTTTGGCTGGTTAAATAAAAAGTTATGCGATATTGAATAATATAAAATTCGTAAAATCAGCTCTCTATACTAAGTGGATTAATGGCTCCATTGGAAGGTGGCAACTATTATCCAGCAATTGTTGCTCGATTCCTACTCTTTTTAGGGATATAAATAATTAACTCTGACCCAGTCCCGTCCGGTTTGGCTGGTTAAATAAAATGTCATGAGATTTTGAATAATATAAAATTCGTAAAATCAGCTCTCTATACTAAATGGATTAAGAGGTATATCAGAAGGTGGCAACTATTATCCAGCAATTGTTACTCGATTCCGACTGTTTTTAGGGACATAAATAAATAATTCTGTCAAAGTCCCGTACGGTTTGGCTGGTTAAATAAAAAGTCACGAGATTTTGAATAATATAAAATTCGTAAAATCAGCTCTCTATACTAAGTGGATTAAGGGGTCCATCAGAAGGTGGCAACTATTATCCAGCAATTGTTACTCGATTCCGACTGTTTTTAGGGACATAAATAAATAATTCTGTCAAAGTCCCGTCCGATTTGGCTGGTTAAATAAAAAGTTATGCGATTTTGAATAATATAAATGTCGTCAAAATCAGCTCTCTATACTAAGTGGATTAAGGGGTCCATTAGAAGTTTGCAACTATTATCCAGCAATTGTTGCTCGATTCCTACTCTATTTAGGGATATAAATAATTAACTCTGACTCAGTCCCGTCCGGTTTGGCTGGTTAAATAAAAAGTTATGCGATTTTGAATAATATAAAATTCGTAAAATCAGCTCTCTATACTAAGTGGAATAATGGCTCCATCAGAAGGTGGCAACTATTATCCAGCAATTGTTGCTCGATTCCTACTCTTTTTAGGGATATAAATAATTAACTCTGACCCAGTCCCGTCTGGTTTGGCTTGTTAAATAAAAAGTTATGCGATTTTGAATAATATAAAATCAGCTCTCTATACTAAGTGGATTAATGGCTCCATTAGAAGGTGGCAACTATTATCCAGCAATTGTTGCTCGATTCCTACTTTTTTTAGGGATATAAATAATTTATTCTGACTCAGTCCCGTCCGGTTTGGCTGGTTAAATAAAAAGTTATGCGATTTTGAATAATATAAAATTTGTAAAATCAGATCTCTATACTAAGTGGATTAATGGCTCCATTAGAAGGTGGCAACTATTATCCAGCAATTGTTGCTCGATTCCTACTCTTTTTAGGGATATAAATAATTAATTCTGACCCGGTCCCGTCCGGTTTGGCTGGTTAAATAAAAAGTTATGCGAATTTCAAATAACATAAAATTTGTAAAATCAGCTCTCTATACTAAGTGGATTAATGGGTCCATTAGACGGTGGCAACTATTATCCAGCAATTGTTGCTCGATTCCTACTCTTTTTAGGGATATAAATAATTAATTCTGACTCGGTCCCGTCCGGTTTGGCTGGTTAAATAAAAAGTTATGCGAATTTCAAATAACATAAAATTTGTAAAATCAGCTCTCCATACTAAGTGGATTAATGGCTCCATTAGAGGTTGGCAACTATTATCCAGCAATTGTTGCTCGATTTCGACTGTTTTTAGGGACATAAATAAATAATTCTGTCAAGGGGGGTGTCCGGTTTGGCTGGTTAAATAAAAAGTTATGCGATTTTGAATAATATAAATTTCGTCAAAATCAGCTCTCTATACTAAGTGGATTAATGGGTCCATTAGAAGGTGGCAACTATTATCCAGCAGTTGTTGCTCGGTTCCGACTGTTTTTAGGGATATAAGTAATTAATTCTGACCCAGTCCCGTCCGGTTTGGCTGGTTAAATAAAAAGTTATGCGAATTTCAAATAACATAAAATTTGTAAAATCAGCTCTCTATACTAAGTGGATTAATGGCTCCATTAGAAGGTGGCAACTATTATCCAGCAATTGTTACTCGATTCCGACTGTTTTTAGGGACATAAATAAATAATTCTGTCAAAGTCCCGTACGGTTTGGCTGGTTAAATAAAAAGTCACGAGATTTTGAATAATATAAAATTCGTAAAATCAGCTCTCTATACTAAGTGGATTAAGGGGTCCATCAGAAGGTGGCAACTATTATCCAGCAATTGTTACTCGATTCCGACTGTTTTTAGGGACATAAATAAATAATTCTGTCAAAGTCCCGTCCGATTTGGCTGGTTAAATAAAAAGTTATGCGATTTTGAATAATATAAATGTTGTCAAAATCAGCTCTCTATACTAAGTGGATTAAGGGGTCCATTAGAAGTTTGCAACTATTATCCAGCAATTGTTGCTCGATTCCTACTCTATTTAGGGATATAAATAATTAACTCTGACTCAGTCCCGTCCGGTTTGGCTGGTTAAATAAAAAGTTATGCGATTTTGAATGATATAAAATTCGTAAAATCAGCTCTCTATACTAAGTGGATTAATGGCCCTATTAGAAGGTTGCAACTATTATCCAGCAATTGTTGCTCGATTCCTACTCTATTTAGGGATATAAATAATTAACTCTGACCCAGTCCCGTCCGGTTTGGCTGGTTAAATAAAAAGTTATGCGATTTTGAATAATATAAAATTCGTAAAATCAGCTCTCTATACTAAGTGGAATAATGGCTCCATCAGAAGGAGGCAACTATTATCCAGCAATTGTTGCTCGATTCCTACTCTTTTTAGGGATATAAATAATTAACTCTGACCCAGTCCCGTCCGGTTTGGCTTGTTAAATAAAAAGTTATGCGATTTTGAATAATATAAAATCAGCTCTCTATACTAAGTGGATTAATGGCTCCATTAGAAGGTGGCAACTATTATCCAGCAATTGTCGCTCGATTCCTACTTTTTTTAGGGATATAAATAATTTATTCTGACTCAGTCCCGTCCGGTTTGGCTGGTTAAATAAAACGTTATGCGATTTTGAATAATATAAAATTCGTAAAATCAGCTCTCTATACTAAGTGGAATAATGGCTCCATCAGAAGGTGGCAACTATTATCCAGCAATTGTTGCTCGATTCCTACTCTTTTTAGGGATATAAATAATTAACTCTGACCCAGTCCCGTCTGGTTTGGCTTGTTAAATAAAAAGTTATGCGATTTTGAATAATATAAAATCAGCTCTCTATACTAAGTGGATTAATGGCTCCATTAGAAGGTGGCAACTATTATCCAGCAATTGTTGCTCGATTCCTACTTTTTTTAGGGATATAAATAATTTATTCTGACTCAGTCCCGTCCGGTTTGGCTGGTTAAATAAAAAGTTATGCGATTTTGAATAATATAAAATTTGTAAAATCAGATCTCTATACTAAGTGGATTAATGGCTCCATTAGAAGGTGGCAAATATTATCCAGCAATTGTTGCTCGATTCCTACTCTTTTTAGGGATATAAATAATTAATTCGGACTCAGTCCCGTCCGGTTTGGCTGGTTAAATAAAAAGTTATGCGATTTTGAATAATATAAAATTCGTAAAATCAGCTCTCTATACTAAGTGGATTAATGGGTCCATTAGAAGGTGGCAACTACCCACATAGAAGAGAAATATCCCGACGACATTTCCATAATATTACTTTTGAGACATTAATATTCTAGAGATGTTATCAGGAATATTCTAGAGATATCCCCAGGACATCTTATGTCCGCTTTTTTGATATTCTGGTGACATCTGGAATATTCTAGAGACATTGTAGAGACGTTCTGAGTTTATTCTGTGATACAACATATATAATCTGGAGTTGTTCTGCAGATATTCTTTTGACATTCTAAAGACATTTCGGCCATAAAGAAAGCTTCAAAAATAGAACGAATTATTATAGATATTTAATTTGATTTTTATTATTATGTATGTTTCGTTATATATGATATTACGGAATATAGTTATACAATTTTGCTCGCAAATAAATCTATGAATCTGAAAATAATTTACTCCGACGGAGAATCGAACCCGGGTCTTCCGTTTACTACGCTGACGTCTTAACCACTACGCTATGGTCGCATTTATATCATTATAGCGTGAACAAGATTATATCTAGAAATGCACTGCATTATCTCCAGAATATTCTAAGAACCATATGTGTAGAATATCGCGAATTAAATATTTCCAGAATGTCTCATCTGCAATGTTCTGCATTATTTCCTGAGCAACGTTCGCTTGACATCAAGTTTGAAATGTCGTGAGACATTTCGAATACTACATCTCTAGAATATTCTGAGAATTATACATATAGAATGTTTCAAATGAAATGTTATCAGAATATCTCATTTGCAACATTTTGTTTGAGATATTTTCAGAATATTCTGAAGATGTTGCAATTGCAATATTTCAATTGTAACGTTTGTGACATTCTGGGGATATTCTGGAGATTTTATTTCTATGTGGGTATTATCCGGCAATTGTTACACGATTCCGACTGTTTTTAGGGACATAAATAAATAATTCTGTCAAAGTCCCGTACGGTTTGGCTGGTTAAATAAAAAGTTATGCGATTTTGAATAATATAAAATTCGTAAAATCAGCTCTCTATACTAAGTGGATTAATGGCTCCATTGGAAGGTGGCAACTATTATCCAGCAATTGTTGCTCGATTCCTACTCTTTTTAGGGATATAATTAATTAATTCTAACTCAGTCCCGTCCGGTTTGGCTGGTTAAATAAAAAGTTATGCGATATTGAATAATATAAAATTCGTAAAATCAGCTCTCTATACTAAGTGGATTAATGGCTCCATTGGAAGGTGGCAACTATTATCCAGCAATTGTTGCTCGATTCCTACTCTTTTTAGGGATATAAATAATTAACTCTGACCCAGTCCCGTCCGGTTTGGCTGGTTAAATAAAAAGTTATGCGATTTTGAATAATATAAAATTTGTAAAATCAGCTCTCTATACTAAGTGGATTAATGGCTCCATTAGAAGGTGGCAACTATTATCCAGCAATTGTTGCTCGATTCCTACTCTTTTTAGGGATATAAATAATTAATTCTGACCCAGTCCCGTCCGGTTTGGCTGGTTAAATAAAAAGTTATGCGATTTTGAATAATATAAATTTCGTCAAAATCAGCTCTCTATACTAAGTGGATTAATGGCTCCATTAGAAGGTGGCAACTATTATCCAGCAATTGTTGCTCGATTCCTACTTTTTTAGGGATATAAATAATTTATTCTGACTCAGTCCCGTCCGATTTGGCTGGTTAAATAAAAAGTTATGCGATTTTGAATAATATAAATGTCGTCAAAATCAGCTCTCTATACTAAGTGGATTAAGGGGTCCATTAGAAGTTTGCAACTATTATCCAGCAATTGTTGCTCGATTCCTACTCTATTGAGGGATATAAATAATTAACTCTGACCCAGTCCCGTCCGGTTTGGCTGGTTAAATAAAAAGTTATGCGAGTTATGCGATTTTGAATAATATAAAATCAGCTCTCTATACTAAGTGGATTAATGGCTCCATTAGAAGGTGGCAACTATTATCCAGCAATTGTCGCTCGATTCCTACTCTTTTTAGGGATATAAATAATTAATTCTGACTCAGTCACGTCCGGTTTGGCTGGTTAAATAAAAAGTTATGCGAATTTCAAATAACATAAAATTTGTAAAATCAGCTCTCCATACTAAGTGGATTAATGGGTCCATTAGAAGGTGGCAACTATTATCCAGCAATTGTTGCTCGATTCCTACTCTTTTTAGGGATATAAATAATTAATTCTGACTCGGTCCCGTCCGGTTTGGCTGGTTAAATAAAAAGTTATGCGATTTTGAATAATATAAAATTTGTAAAATCAGCTCTCTATACTAAGTGGATTAAGGGGTCCATGAGAAGGTGGCAACTATTGTCCAGCAATTGTTAATCGATTCAGACTGTTTTTAGGGATATAAATAAATAATTCTGTCAAAGTCCCGTCCGGGTTGGCTGGTTAAATAAAAAGTTATGCGATTTTGAATAATATAAAATTCGTAAAATCAGCTCTCTATACTAAGTGGAATAATGGCTCCATCAGAAGGTGGCAACTATTATCCAGCAGTTGTTGCTCGGTTCCGACTGTTTTTAGGGATATAAGTAATTAATTCTGACCCAGTCCCGTCCGGTTTGGCTGGTTAAATAAAAAGTTATGCGAATTTCAAATAACATAAAATTTGTAAAATCAGCTCTCTATACTAAGTGGATTAATGGCTCCATTAGAAGGTGGCAACTATTATCCAGCAATTGTTGCTCGATTCCTACTCTTTTTAGGGATATAAATAATTAATTCTGACCCAGTCCCGTCCGGTTTGGCTGGTTAAATAAAAAGTTATGCGATTTTGAATAATATAAAATTTGTAAAATCAGATCTCTATACTAAGTGGATTAATGGCTCCATTAGAAGTTGGCAACTATTATCCAGCAATTGTTGCTCGATTCCTACTGTTTTTAGGGACATAAATAAATAATTCTGTCAAGGGGGGTGTCCGGTTTGGCTGGTTAAATAAAAAGTTATGCGATTTTGAATAATATAAAATTCGTAAAATGAGCTCTCTACACTAAGTGGAATAATGGCTCCATCAGAAGGAGGCAACTATTATCCAGCAATTGTTGCTCGATTCCTACTCTTTTTAGGGATATAAATAATTAACTCTGACCCAGTCCCGTCCGGTTTGGCTTGTTAAATAAAAAGTCACGAGATTTTGAATAATATAAAATTCGTAAAATCAGCTCTCTATACTAAGTGGATTAAGGGGTCCATCAGAAGGTGGCAACTATTATCCAGCAATTGTTACTCGATTCCGACTGTTTTTAGGGACATAAATAAATAATTCTGTCAAAGTCCCGTACGGTTTGACTGGTTAAATAAAAAGTTATGCGATTTTGAATAATATAAAATTCGTAAAATCAGCTCTCTATACTAAGTGGATTAATGGCTCCATTGGAAGGTGGCAACTATTATCCAGCAATTGTTGCTCGATTCCTACTCTTTTTAGGGATATAATTAATTAATTCTAACTCAGTCCCGTCCGGTTTGGCTGGTTAAATAAAAAGTTATGCGATTTTGAATAATATAAAATTTGTAAAATCAGCTCTCTATACTAAGTGGATTAATGGCTCCATTGGAAGGTGGCAACTATTATCCAGCAATTGTTGCTCGATTCCTACTCTTTTTAGGGATATAAATAATTAACTCTGACCCAGTCCCGTCCGGTTTGGCTGGTTAAATAAAAAGTTATGCGATTTTGAATAATATAAAATTTGTAAAATCAGATCTCTATACTAAGTGGATTAATGGCTCCATTAGAAGGTGGCAACTATTATCCAGCAATTGTTGCTCGATTCCTACTCTTTTTAGGGATATAAATAATTAATTCTGACCCGGTCCCGTCCGGTTTGGCTGGTTAAATAAAAAGTTATGCGAATTTCAAATAACATAAAATTTGTAAAATCAGCTCTCTATACTAAGTGGATTAATGGGTCCATTAGACGGTGGCAACTATTATCCAGCAATTGTTGCTCGATTCCTACTCTTTTTAGGGATATAAATAATTAATTCTGACTCGGTCCCGTCCGGTTTGGCTGGTTAAATAAAAAGTTATGCGAATTTCAAATAACATAAAATTTGTAAAATCAGCTCTCCATACTAAGTGGATTAATGGCTCCATTAGAGGTTGGCAACTATTATCCAGCAATTGTTGCTCGATTTCGACTGTTTTTAGGGACATAAATAAATAATTCTGTCAAGGGGGGTGTCCGGTTTGGCTGGTTAAATAAAAAGTTATGCGATTTTGAATAATATAAATTTCGTCAAAATCAGCTCTCTATACTAAGTGGATTAATGGGTCCATTAGAAGGTGGCAACTATTATCCAGCAGTTGTTGCTCGGTTCCGACTGTTTTTAGGGATATAAGTAATTAATTCTGACCCAGTCCCGTCCGGTTTGGCTGGTTAAATAAAAAGTTATGCGAATTTCAAATAACATAAAATTTGTAAAATCAGCTCTCTATACTAAGTGGATTAATGGCTCCATTAGAAGGTGGCAACTATTATCCAGCAATTTTTGTTCGATTCCTACTATTTTTAGGGATATAAATAATTACTTCTGTCCCAGTCCCGTCCGGTTTGGCTGGTTACATAAAAAGTTATGCGAATTTCAAATAACATAAAATTTGTAAAATCAGCTCTCCATACTAAGTGGATTAATGGCTCCATTAGAGGTTGGCAACTATTATCCAGCAATTGTTGCTTGATTTCGACTGTTTTTAGGGACATAAATAAATAATTCTGTCAAGGGGGGTGTCCGGTTTGGCTGGTTAAATAAAAAGTTATGCGATGTTGAATAATATAAAATTCGTAAAATCAGCTCTCTATACTAAGTGGATTAATGGCTCCATTAGAAGGTGGCAACTATTATCCAGCAATTGTTGCTCGATTCCTACTCTATTTAGGGATATAAATAATTAACTCTGACTCAGTCCCGTCCGGTTTGGCTGGTTAAATAAAAAGTTATGCGATTTTGAATGATATAAAATTCGTAAAATCAGCTCTCTATACTAAGTGGATTAATGGCCCTATTAGAAGGTTGCAACTATTATCCAGCAATTGTTGCTCGATTCCTACTCTATTTAGGGATATAAATAATTAACTCTGACCCAGTCCCGTCCGGTTTGGCTGGTTAAATAAAAAGTTATGCGATTTTGAATAATATAAAATTCGTAAAATCAGCTCTCTATACTAAGTGGAATAATGGCTCCATCAGAAGGAGGCAACTATTATCCAGCAATTGTTGCTCGATTCCTACTCTTTTTAGGGATATAAATAATTAACTCTGACCCAGTCCCGTCCGGTTTGGCTTGTTAAATAAAAAGTTATGCGATTTTGAATAATATAAAATCAGCTCTCTATACTAAGTGGATTAATGGCTCCATTAGAAGGTGGCAACTATTATCCAGCAATTGTTACTCGATTCCGACTGTTTTTAGGGACATAAATAAATAATTCTGTCAAAGTCCCGTACGGTTTGGCTGGTTAAATAAAAAGTCACGAGATTTTGAATAATATAAAATTCGTAAAATCAGCTCTCTATACTAAGTGGATTAAGGGGTCCATCAGAAGGTGGCAACTATTATCCAGCAATTGTTACTCGATTCCGACTATTTTTAGGGACATAAATAAATAATTCTGTCAAAGTCCCGTCCGATTTGGCTGGTTAAATAAAAAGTTATGCGATTTTGAATAATATAAATGTCGTCAAAATCAGCTCTCTATACTAAGTGGATTAAGGGGTCCATTAGAAGTTTGCAACTATTATCCAGCAATTGTTGCTCGATTCCTACTCTATTTAGGGATATAAATAATTAACTCTGACTCAGTCCCGTCCGGTTTGGCTGGTTAAATAAAAAGTTATGCGATTTTGAATGATATAAAATTCGTAAAATCAGCTCTCTATACTAAGTGGATTAATGGCCCTATTAGAAGGTTGCAACTATTATCCAGCAATTGTTACTCGATTCCGACTGTTTTTAGGGACATAAATAAATAATTCTGTCAAAGTCCCGTACGGTTTGGCTGGTTAAATAAAAAGTTATGCGATTTTGAATAATATAAAATTCGTAAAATCAGCTCTCTATACTAAGTGGATTAATGGCTCCATTGGAAGGTGGCAACTATTATCCAGCAATTGTTGCTCGATTCCTACTCTTTTTAGGGATATAATTAATTAATTCTAACTCAGTCCCGTCCGGTTTGGCTGGTTAAATAAAAAGTTATGCGATATTGAATAATATAAAATTCGTAAAATCAGCTCTCTATACTAAGTGGATTAATGGCTCCATTGGAAGGTGGCAACTATTATCCAGCAATTGTTGCTCGATTCCTACTCTTTTTAGGGATATAAATAAATAATTCTATCAAAGTCCCGTACGGTTTGGCTGGTTAAATAAAAAGTTATGCGATTTTGAATAATATAAAATTCGTAAAATCAGCTCTCTATACTAAGTGGATTAATGGCTCCATTAGAAGGTGGCAACTATTATCCAGCAATTGTTGCTCGATTCCTACTCTTTTTAGGGATATAAATAATTAATTCTGACTCAGTCCCGTCCGGTTTGGCTGGTTAAATAAAAAGTTATGCGATTTTGAATAATATAAAATTCGTAAAATCAGCTCTCTATACTAAGTGGATTAATGGCTCCATTGGAAGGTGGCAACTATTATCCAGCAATTGTTGCTCGATTCCTACTCTTTTTAGGGATATAAATAATTAATTCTGTCAAGGTCCCGTGCGGTTTGGCTGGTTAAATAAAAAGTTATACGATTTTGAATAATATAAAATTCGTAAAATCAGCTCTCTATACTAAGTGGATTCATGGCTCCATTAGAAGGTGGCAACTATTATCCAGCAATTGTTGCTCGGTTCTACTCTTTTTAGGGATATAAATAATTAATTCTGACCCTGTCCCGTCGGGTTTGGCTGGTTAAATAAAAAGTTATGCGAATTTCAAATAACATAAAATTTGTAAAATCAACTGTCTATACTAAGTGGATTAATGGCTCCATTAGAAGGTGGCAACTATTATCCAGCAATTGTTGCTCGATTCCCTACTCTTTTTAGGGATATAAATAATTAATTCTGACCCAGTCCCGTCGGGTTTGGCTGGTTAAATAAAAAGTTATGCGAATTTCAAATAACATAAAATTTGTAAAATCAGCTGTCTTTACTAAGTGGATTAATGGCTCCATTAGAAGGTGGCAACTATTATCGATTAATTGTTGCTCGATTCTTGCTCTTTTGAGAGACATAAATAAATAATTCTGTCAAGGTCCCGCCCGGTTTGGCTGGTTAAATAAAAAGTTATGCGATTTTGAATAATATAAAATTTGTAAAATCAGCTCTCTATACTTAGTGGATTAATGGCTCCATTAGAAGGTGGCAACTATTATCCAGCAATTGTTGCTCGATTCCTACTCTTTTTAGGGATATAAATAATTAATTCTGACTCGGTCCCGTCCGGTTTGGCTGGTTAAATAAAAAGTTATGCGAATTTCAAATAACATAAAATTTGTAAAATCAGCTCTCCATACTAAGTGGATTAATGGCTCCATTAGAGGTTGGCAACTATTATCCAGCAATTGTTGCTCGATTTCGACTGTTTTTAGGGACATAAATAAATAATTCTGTCAAGGGGGTGTCCGGTTTGGCTGGTTAAATAAAAAGTTATGCGATTTTGAATAATATAAATTTCGTCAAAATCAGCTCTCTATACTAAGTGGATTAATGGGTCCATTAGAAGGTGGCAACTATTATCCAGCAGTTGTTGCTCGGTTCCGACTGTTTTTAGGGATATAAGTAATTAATTCTGACCCAGTCCCGTCCGGTTTGGCTGGTTAAATAAAAAGTTATGCGAATTTCAAATAACATAAAATTTGTAAAATCAGCTCTCTATACTAAGTGGATTAATGGCTCCATTAGAAGGTGGCAACTATTATCCAGCAATTTTTGTTCGATTCCTACTATTTTTAGGGATATAAATAATTACTTCTGTCCCAGTCCCGTCCGGTTTGGCTGGTTACATAAAAAGTTATGCGAATTTCAAATAACATAAAATTTGTAAAATCAGCTCTCCATACTAAGTGGATTAATGGCTCCATTAGAGGTTGGCAACTATTATCCAGCAATTGTTGCTTGATTTCGACTGTTTTTAGGGACATAAATAAATAATTCTGTCAAGGGGGGTGTCCGGTTTGGCTGGTTAAATAAAAAGTTATGCGATGTTGAATAATATAAAATTCGTAAAATCAGCTCTCTATACTAAGTGGATTAATGGCTCCATTAGAAGGTGGCAACTATTATCCAGCAATTGTTGCTCGATTCCTACTCTATTTAGGGATATAAATAATTAACTCTGACTCAGTCCCGTCCGGTTTGGCTGGTTAAATAAAAAGTTATGCGATTTTGAATGATATAAAATTCGTAAAATCAGCTCTCTATACTAAGTGGATTAATGGCCCTATTAGAAGGTTGCAACTATTATCCAGCAATTGTTGCTCGATTCCTACTCTATTTAGGGATATAAATAATTAACTCTGACCCAGTCCCGTCCGGTTTGGCTGGTTAAATAAAAAGTTATGCGATTTTGAATAATATAAAATTCGTAAAATCAGCTCTCTATACTAAGTGGAATAATGGCTCCATCAGAAGGAGGCAACTATTATCCAGCAATTGTTGCTCGATTCCTACTCTTTTTAGGGATATAAATAATTAACTCTGACCCAGTCCCGTCCGGTTTGGCTTGTTAAATAAAAAGTTATGCGATTTTGAATAATATAAAATCAGCTCTCTATACTAAGTGGATTAATGGCTCCATTAGAAGGTGGCAACTATTATCCAGCAATTGTTACTCGATTCCGACTGTTTTTAGGGACATAAATAAATAATTCTGTCAAAGTCCCGTACGGTTTGGCTGGTTAAATAAAAAGTCACGAGATTTTGAATAATATAAAATTCGTAAAATCAGCTCTCTATACTAAGTGGATTAAGGGGTCCATCAGAAGGTGGCAACTATTATCCAGCAATTGTTACTCGATTCCGACTATTTTTAGGGACATAAATAAATAATTCTGTCAAAGTCCCGTCCGATTTGGCTGGTTAAATAAAAAGTTATGCGATTTTGAATAATATAAATGTCGTCAAAATCAGCTCTCTATACTAAGTGGATTAAGGGGTCCATTAGAAGTTTGCAACTATTATCCAGCAATTGTTGCTCGATTCCTACTCTATTTAGGGATATAAATAATTAACTCTGACTCAGTCCCGTCCGGTTTGGCTGGTTAAATAAAAAGTTATGCGATTTTGAATGATATAAAATTCGTAAAATCAGCTCTCTATACAAAGTGGATTAAGGGGTCCATTAGAAGGTGGCAACTACCCACATAGAAGAGAAATATCCCGACGACATTTCCATAATATTACTTTTGAGACATTAATATTCTAGAGATGTTATCAGGAATATTCTAGAGATATCCCCAGGACATCTTATGTCCGCTTTTTTGATATTCTGGTGACATCTGGAATATTCTAGAGACATTGTAGAGACGTTCTGAGTTTATTCTGTGATACAACATATATAATCTGGAGTTGTTCTGCAGATATTCTTTTGACATTCTAAAGACATTTCGGCCATAAAGAAAGCTTCAAAAATAGAACGAATTATTATAGATATTTAATTTGATTTTTATTATTATGTATGTTTCGTTATATATGATATTACGGAATATAGTTATACAATTTTGCTCGCAAATAAATCTATGAATCTGAAAATAATTTACTCCGACGGAGAATCGAACCCGGGTCTTCCGTTTACTACGCTGACGTCTTAACCACTACGCTATGGTCGCATTTATATCATTATAGCGTGAACAAGATTATATCTAGAAATGCACTGCATTATCTCCAGAATATTCTAAGAACCATATGTGTAGAATATCGCGAATTAAATATTTCCAGAATGTCTCATCTGCAATGTTCTGCATTATTTCCTGAGCAACGTTCGCTTGACATCAAGTTTGAAATGTCGTGAGACATTTCGAATACTACATCTCTAGAATATTCTGAGAATTATACATATAGAATGTTTCAAATGAAATGTTATCAGAATATCTCATTTGCAACATTTTGTTTGAGATATTTTCAGAATATTCTGAAGATGTTGCAATTGCAATATTTCAATTGTAACGTTTGTGACATTCTGGGGATATTCTGGAGATTTTATTTCTATGTGGGTATTATCCGGCAATTGTTACACGATTCCGACTGTTTTTAGGGACATAAATAAATAATTCTGTCAAAGTCCCGTACGGTTTGGCTGGTTAAATAAAAAGTTATGCGATTTTGAATAATATAAAATTCGTAAAATCAGCTCTCTATACTAAGTGGATTAATGGCTCCATTGGAAGGTGGCAACTATTATCCAGCAATTGTTGCTCGATTCCTACTCTTTTTAGGGATATAAATAATTAACTCTGACCCAGTCCCGTCCGGTTTGGCTGGTTAAATAAAAAGTTATGCGATTTTGAATAATATAAAATTTGTAAAATCAGATCTCTATACTAAGTGGATTAATGGCTCCATTAGAAGGTGGCAACTATTATCCAGCAATTGTTGCTCGATTCCTACTATTTTTAGGGATATAAATAATTACTTCTGTCCCAGTCCCGTCCGGTTTGGCTGGTTACATAAAAAGTTATGCGAATTTCAAATAACATAAAATTTGTAAAATCAGCTCTCCATACTAAGTGGATTAATGGGTCCATTAGAAGGTGGCAACTATTATCCAGCAGTTGTTGCTCGGTTCCGACTGTTTTTAGGGATATAAGTAATTAATTCTGACCCAGTCCCGTCCGGTTTGGCTGGTTAAATAAAAAGTTATGCGAATTTCAAATAACATAAAATTTGTAAAATCAGCTCTCCATACTAAGTGGATTAATGGCTCCATTAGAGGTTGGCAACTATTATCCAGCAATTGTTGCTCGATTTCGACTCTTTTTAGGGATATAAATAATTAATTCTCACTCAGTCCCGTCCGGTGTGGCTAGTTAAATAAAAAGTTATGCGATTTTGAATAATATAAAATTCGTAAAATCAGCTCTCTATACTAAGTGGATTAATGGCTCCATTAGAAGGTGGCAACTATTATCCAGCAATTGTTGCTCGATTCCTACTCTTTTTAGGGATATAAATAATTAATTCTGACCCAGTCCCGTCCGGTTTGGCTGGTTAAATAAAAAGTTATCCGATTTTGAATAATATAAATTTCGTAAAATCAGCTCTCTATACTAAGTGGATTAATGGCTCCATTAGAGGGTGGCAACTATTATCCAGCAATTGTTGCTCGATTCTACTCTTTTTAGGGATATAAATAATTAATTCTGACCCAGTCCCGTCCGGTTTGACTGGTTAAATAAAAAGTTATGCGAATTTCAAATAACATAAAATTTGTAAAATCAGCTCTCTATACTAAGTGGATTAATGGCTCCATTAGAAGGTGGCAACTATTATCCAGCAATTGTTGCTCGATTCCTACTCTTTTTAGGGATATAAATAATTAATTCTGACCCAGTCCCGTCCGGTTTGGCTGGTTAAATAAAAAGTTATGCGAATTTCAAATAACATAAAATTTGTAAAATCAGCTCTCCATACTAAGTGGATTAATGGCTCCATTAGAGGTTGGCAACTATTATCCAGCAATTGTTGCTCGATTTCGACTGTTTTTAGGGACATAAATAAATAATTCTGTCAAGGGGGGTGTCCGGTTTGGCTGGTTAAATAAAAAGTTATGCGATTTTGAATAACATAAAATTCGTAAAATCAGCTCTCTATACTAAGTGGATTAATGGCTCCATTAGAGGTTGGCAACTATTATCCAGCAATTGTTGCTCGACTCCTACTCTTTTTAGGGATATAATTAATTAATTCTAACTCAGTCCCGTCCGGTTTGGCTGGTTAAATAAAAAGTTATGCGATTTTGAATAATATAAAATTCGTAAAATCAGCTCTCTATACTAAGTGGATTAATGGCTCCATTAGAAGGTGGCAACTATTATCCAGCAATTGTTGCTCGATTCCTACTCTTTTTAGGGATATAAATAATTAATTCTGACCCAGTCCCGTCCGGTTTGGCTGGTTAAATAAAAAGTTATGCGAATTTCAAATAACATAAAATTTGTAAAATCAGCTCTCTATACTAAGTGGATTAATGGGTCCATTAGACGGTGGCAACTATTATCCAGCAATTGTTGCTCGATTCCTACTCTTTTTAGGGATATAAATAATTAATTCTGACTCGGTCCCGTCCGGTTTGGCTGGTTAAATAAAAAGTTATGCGAATTTCAAATAACATAAAATTTGTAAAATCAGCTCTCCATACTAAGTGGATTAATGGCTCCATTAGAGGTTGGCAACTATTATCCAGCAATTGTTGCTCGATTTCGACTGTTTTTAGGGACATAAATAAATAATTCTGTCAAGGGGGTGTCCGGTTTGGCTGGTTAAATAAAAAGTTATGCGATTTTGAATAATATAAATTTCGTCAAAATCAGCTCTCTATACTAAGTGGATTAATGGGTCCATTAGAAGGTGGCAACTATTATCCAGCAGTTGTTGCTCGGTTCCGACTGTTTTTAGGGATATAAGTAATTAATTCTGACCCAGTCCCGTCCGGTTTGGCTGGTTAAATAAAAAGTTATGCGAATTTCAAATAACATAAAATTTGTAAAATCAGCTCTCTATACTAAGTGGATTAATGGCTCCATTAGAAGGTGGCAACTATTATCCAGCAATTTTTGTTCGATTCCTACTATTTTTAGGGATATAAATAATTACTTCTGTCCCAGTCCCGTCCGGTTTGGCTGGTTACATAAAAAGTTATGCGAATTTCAAATAACATAAAATTTGTAAAATCAGCTCTCCATACTAAGTGGATTAATGGCTCCATTAGAGGTTGGCAACTATTATCCAGCAATTGTTGCTTGATTTCGACTGTTTTTAGGGACATAAATAAATAATTCTGTCAAAGTCCCGTCCGATTTGGCTGGTTAAATAAAAAGTTATGCGATTTTGAATAATATAAATGTCGTCAAAATCAGCTCTCTATACTAAGTGGATTAAGGGGTCCATTAGAAGTTTGCAACTATTATCCAGCAATTGTTGCTCGATTCCTACTCTATTTAGGGATATAAATAATTAACTCTGACTCAGTCCCGTCCGGTTTGGCTGGTTAAATAAAAAGTTATGCGATTTTGAATGATATAAAATTCGTAAAATCAGCTCTCTATACTAAGTGGATTAATGGCCCTATTAGAAGGTTGCAACTATTATCCAGCAATTGTTGCTCGATTCCTACTCTATTTAGGGATATAAATAATTAACTCTGACCCAGTCCCGTCCGGTTTGGCTGGTTAAATAAAAAGTTATGCGATTTTGAATAATATAAAATTCGTAAAATCAGCTCTCTATACTAAGTGGAATAATGGCTCCATCAGAAGGAGGCAACTATTATCCAGCAATTGTTGCTCGATTCCTACTCTTTTTAGGGATATAAATAATTAACTCTGACCCAGTCCCGTCCGGTTTGGCTTGTTAAATAAAAAGTTATGCGATTTTGAATAATATAAAATCAGCTCTATATACTAAGTGGATTAATGGGTCCATTAGAAGGTGGCAACTATTATCCAGCAATTGTTGCTCGGTTCCGACTGTTTTTAGGGACATAAATAAATAATTCTGTCAAAGTCCCGTACGGTTTGGCTGGTTAAATAAAAAGTCATGCGATTTTGAATAATATAAAATTCGTAAAATCAGCTCTCTATACTAAGTGGATTAAGTGTTCCATCAGAAGGTGGCAACTATTATCCAGCAATTGTTGCTCGATTCCTACTTTTTTAGGGATATAAATAATTTATTCTGACTCAGTCCCGTCCGATTTGGCTGGTTAAATAAAAAGTTATGCGATTTTGAATAATATAAATGTCGTCAAAATCAGCTCTCTATACTAAGTGGATTAAGGGGTCCATTAGAAGTTTGCAACTATTATCCAGCAATTGTTGCTCGATTCCTACTCTATTTAGGGATATAAATAATTAACTCTGACTCAGTCCCGTCCGGTTTGGCTGGTTAAATAAAAAGTTATGCGATTTTGAATAATATAAAATTCGTAAAATCAGCTCTCTATACTAAGTGGATTAATGGCTCCATTAGAAGGTGGCAACTATTATCCAGCAATTGTTGCTCGATTCCTACTCTTTTTAGGGATATAAATAATTAACTCTGACCCAGTCCCGTCCGGTTTGGCTGGTTAAATAAAAAGTTATGCGATTTTGAATAATATAAAATTCGTAAAATCAGCTCTCTATACTAAGTGGATTAATGGCTCCATTAGAAGGTGGCAACTATTATCCAGCAATTGTTGCTCGATTCCGACTGTTTTTAGGGACATAAATAAATAATTCTGTCAAGGTCCCGTCCGGTTTGGCTGGTTAAATAAAAAGTTATGCGATTTTGAATAATATAAAATTCGTAAAATCAGCTCTCTATACTAAGTGGATTAATGGCTCCATTAGAAGGTGGCAACTATTATCCAGCAATTGTTGCTCGATTCCTACTCTTTTTAGGGATATAAATAATTAATTCTGACCCAGTCCCGTCCGGTTTGGCTGGTTAAATAAAAAGTTATGCGATTTTGAATAATATAAAATTTGTAAAATCAGCTCTCTATACTAAGTGGATTAATGGCTCCATTAGAAGGTGGCAACTATTATCCAGCAATTGTTGCTCGATTCCTACTCTTTTTAGGGATATAAATAATTAATTCTGACCCGGTCCCGTCCGGTTTGGCTGGTTAAATAAAAAGTTATGCGAATTTCAAATAACATAAAATTTGTAAAATCAGCTCTCTATACTAAGTGGATTAATGGGTCCATTAGACGGTGGCAACTATTATCCAGCAATTGTTGCTCGATTCCTACTCTTTTTAGGGATATAAATAATTAATTCTGACTCGGTCCCGTCCGGTTTGGCTGGTTAAATAAAAAGTTATGCGAATTTCAAATAACATAAAATTTGTAAAATCAGCTCTCCATACTAAGTGGATTAATGGCTCCATTAGAGGTTGGCAACTATTATCCAGCAATTGTTGCTCGATTTCGACTGTTTTTAGGGACATAAATAAATAATTCTGTCAAGGGGGGTGTCCGGTTTGGCTGGTTAAATAAAAAGTTATGCGATTTTGAATAATATAAATTTCGTCAAAATCAGCTCTCTATACTAAGTGGATTAATGGGTCCATTAGAAGGTGGCAACTATTATCCAGCAGTTGTTGCTCGGTTCCGACTGTTTTTAGGGATATAAGTAATTAATTCTGACCCAGTCCCGTCCGGTTTGGCTGGTTAAATAAAAAGTTATGCGAATTTCAATTAACATAAAATTTGTAAAATCAGCTCTCTATACTAAGTGGATTAATGGCTCCATTAGAAGGTGGCAACTATTATCCAGCAATTTTTGTTCGATTCCTACTATTTTTAGGGATATAAATAATTACTTCTGTCCCAGTCCCGTCCGGTTTGGCTGGTTAAATAAAAAGTCACGAGATTTTGAATAATATAAAATTCGTAAAATCAGCTCTCTATACTAAGTGGATTAAGGGGTCCATCAGAAGGTGGCAACTATTATCCAGCAATTGTTACTCGATTCCGACTGTTTTTAGGGACATAAATAAATAATTCTGTCAAAGTCCCGTCCGATTTGGCTGGTTAAATAAAAAGTTATGCGATTTTGAATAATATAAATGTCGTCAAAATCAGCTCTCTATACTAAGTGGATTAAGGGGTCCATTAGAAGTTTGCAACTATTATCCAGCAATTGTTGCTCGATTCCTACTCTATTTAGGGATATAAATAATTAACTCTGACTCAGTCCCGTCCGGTTTGGCTGGTTAAATAAAAAGTTATGCGATTTTGAATGATATAAAATTCGTAAAATCAGCTCTCTATACTAAGTGGATTAATGGCCCTATTAGAAGGTTGCAACTATTATCCAGCAATTGTTGCTCGATTCCTACTCTATTTAGGGATATAAATAATTAACTCTGACCCAGTCCCGTCCGGTTTGGCTGGTTAAATAAAAAGTTATGCGATTTTGAATAATATAAAATTCGTAAAATCAGCTCTCTATACTAAGTGGAATAATGGCTCCATCAGAAGGTGGCAACTATTATCCAGCAATTGTTGCTCGATTCCTACTCTTTTTAGGGATATAAATAATTAACTCTGACCCAGTCCCGTCCGGTTTGGCTTGTTAAATAAAAAGTTATGCGATTTTGAATAATATAAAATCAGCTCTCTATACTAAGTGGATTAATGGCTCCATTAGAAGGTGGCAACTATTATCCAGCAATTGTTGCTCGATTCCTACTCTTTTTAGGGATATAAATAATTAATTCTGACCCAGTCCCGTCCGGTTTGGCTGGTTAAATAAAAAGTTATGCGATTTTGAATAATATAAAATTCGTAAAATCAGCTCTCTATACTAAGTGGATTAATGGCTCCATTAGAAGGTGGCAACTATTATCCAGCAATTGTTGCTCGATTCCTACTCTTTTTAGGGATATAAATAATTAATTCTGACCCAGTCCCGTCCGGTTTGGCTGGTTAAATAAAAAGTTATGCGATTTTGAATAATATAAAATTCGTAAAATCAGCTCTCTATACTAAGTGGATTAATGGCTCCATTAGAAGGTGGCAACTATTATCCAGCAATTGTTGCTCGATTCCTACTCTTTTTAGGGATATAAATAATTAACTCTGACTCAGTCCCGTCCGGTTTGGCTGGTTAAATAAAAAGTTATGCGATTTTGAATAATATAAAATTTGTAAAATCAGATCTCTATACTAAGTGGATTAATGGCTCCATTAGAAGGTGGCAACTATTATCCAGCAATTGTTGCTCGATTCCTACTCTTTTTAGGGATATAAATAATTAATTCTGACTCAGTCCCGTCCGGTTTGGCTGGTTAAATAAAAAGTTATGCGATTTTGAATAATATAAAATTCGTAAAATCAGCTCTCTATACTAAGTGGATTAATGGGTCCATTAGAAGGTGGCAACTACCCACATAGAAGAGAAATATCCCGACGACATTTCCATAATATTACTTTTGAGACATTAATATTCTAGAGATGTTATCAGGAATATTCTAGAGATATCCCCAGGACATCTTATGTCCGCTTTTTTGATATTCTGGTGACATCTGGAATATTCTAGAGACATTGTAGAGACGTTCTGAGTTTATTCTGTGATACAACATATATAATCTGGAGTTGTTCTGCAGATATTCTTTTGACATTCTAAAGACATTTCGGCCATAAAGAAAGCTTCAAAAATAGAACGAATTATTATAGATATTTAATTTGATTTTTATTATTATGTATGTTTCGTTATATATGATATTACGGAATATAGTTATACAATTTTGCTCGCAAATAAATCTATGAATCTGAAAATAATTTACTCCGACGGAGAATCGAACCCGGGTCTTCCGTTTACTACGCTGACGTCTTAACCACTACGCTATGGTCGCATTTATATCATTATAGCGTGAACAAGATTATATCTAGAAATGCACTGCATTATCTCCAGAATATTCTAAGAACCATATGTGTAGAATATCGCGAATTAAATATTTCCAGAATGTCTCATCTGCAATGTTCTGCATTATTTCCTGAGCAACGTTCGCTTGACATCAAGTTTGAAATGTCGTGAGACATTTCGAATACTACATCTCTAGAATATTCTGAGAATTATACATATAGAATGTTTCAAATGAAATGTTATCAGAATATCTCATTTGCAACATTTTGTTTGAGATATTTTCAGAATATTCTGAAGATGTTGCAATTGCAATATTTCAATTGTAACGTTTGTGACATTCTGGGGATATTCTGGAGATTTTATTTCTATGTGGGTATTATCCGGCAATTGTTACACGATTCCGACTGTTTTTAGGGACATAAATAAATAATTCTGTCAAAGTCCCGTACGGTTTGGCTGGTTAAATAAAAAGTTATGCGATTTTGAATAATATAAAATTCGTAAAATCAGCTCTCTATACTAAGTGGATTAATGGCTCCATTGGAAGGTGGCAACTATTATCCAGCAATTGTTGCTCGATTCCTACTCTTTTTAGGGATATAATTAATTAATTCTAACTCAGTCCCGTCCGGTTTGGCTGGTTAAATAAAAAGTTATGCGATATTGAATAATATAAAATTCGTAAAATCAGCTCTCTATACTAAGTGGATTAATGGCTCCATTGGAAGGTGGCAACTATTATCCAGCAATTGTTGCTCGATTCCTACTCTTTTTAGGGATATAAATAATTAACTCTGACCCAGTCCCGTCCGGTTTGGCTGGTTAAATAAAAAGTTATGCGATTTTGAATAATATAAAATTTGTAAAATCAGATCTCTATACTAAGTGGATTAATGGCTCCATTAGAAGGTGGCAACTATTATCCAGCAATTGTTGCTCGATTCCTACTCTTTTTAGGGATATAAATAATTAATTCTGACCCGGTCCCGTCCGGTTTGGCTGGTTAAATAAAAAGTTATGCGAATTTCAAATAACATAAAATTTGTAAAATCAGCTCTCTATACTAAGTGGATTAATGGGTCCATTAGACGGTGGCAACTATTATCCAGCAATTGTTGCTCGATTCCTACTCTTTTTAGGGATATAAATAATTAATTCTGACTCGGTCCCGTCCGGTTTGGCTGGTTAAATAAAAAGTTATGCGAATTTCAAATAACATAAAATTTGTAAAATCAGCTCTCCATACTAAGTGGATTAATGGCTCCATTAGAGGTTGGCAACTATTATCCAGCAATTGTTGCTCGATTTCGACTGTTTTTAGGGACATAAATAAATAATTCTGTCAAGGGGGTGTCCGGTTTGGCTGGTTAAATAAAAAGTTATGCGATTTTGAATAATATAAATTTCGTCAAAATCAGCTCTCTATACTAAGTGGATTAATGGGTCCATTAGAAGGTGGCAACTATTATCCAGCAGTTGTTGCTCGGTTCCGACTGTTTTTAGGGATATAAGTAATTAATTCTGACCCAGTCCCGTCCGGTTTGGCTGGTTAAATAAAAAGTTATGCGAATTTCAAATAACATAAAATTTGTAAAATCAGCTCTCTATACTAAGTGGATTAATGGCTCCATTAGAAGGTGGCAACTATTATCCAGCAATTTTTGTTCGATTCCTACTATTTTTAGGGATATAAATAATTACTTCTGTCCCAGTCCCGTCCGGTTTGGCTGGTTACATAAAAAGTTATGCGAATTTCAAATAACATAAAATTTGTAAAATCAGCTCTCCATACTAAGTGGATTAATGGCTCCATTAGAGGTTGGCAACTATTATCCAGCAATTGTTACTCGATTCCGACTGTTTTTAGGGACATAAATAAATAATTCTGTCAAAGTCCCGTACGGTTTGGCTGGTTAAATAAAAAGTTATGCGATGTTGAATAATATAAAATTCGTAAAATCAGCTCTCTATACTAAGTGGATTAATGGCTCCATTAGAAGGTGGCAACTATTATCCAGCAATTGTTGCTCGATTCCTACTCTATTTAGGGATATAAATAATTAACTCTGACTCAGTCCCGTCCGGTTTGGCTGGTTAAATAAAAAGTTATGCGATTTTGAATGATATAAAATTCGTAAAATCAGCTCTCTATACTAAGTGGATTAATGGCCCTATTAGAAGGTTGCAACTATTATCCAGCAATTGTTGCTCGATTCCTACTCTATTTAGGGATATAAATAATTAACTCTGACCCAGTCCCGTCCGGTTTGGCTGGTTAAATAAAAAGTTATGCGATTTTGAATAATATAAAATTCGTAAAATCAGCTCTCTACACTAAGTGGAATAATGGCTCCATCAGAAGGAGGCAACTATTATCCAGCAATTGTTGCTCGATTCCTACTCTTTTTAGGGATATAAATAATTAACTCTGACCCAGTCCCGTCCGGTTTGGCTTGTTAAATAAAAAGTTATGCGATTTTGAATAATATAAAATCAGCTCTCTATACTAAGTGGATTAATGGCTCCATTAGAAGGTGGCAACTATTATCCAGCAATTGTTACTCGATTCCGACTGTTTTTAGGGACATAAATAAATAATTCTGTCAAAGTCCCGTACGGTTTGGCTGGTTAAATAAAAAGTCACGAGATTTTGAATAATATAAAATTCGTAAAATCAGCTCTCTATACTAAGTGGATTAAGGGGTCCATCAGAAGGTGGCAACTATTATCCAGCAATTGTTACTCGATTCCGACTATTTTTAGGGACATAAATAAATAATTCTGTCAAAGTCCCGTCCGATTTGGCTGGTTAAATAAAAAGTTATGCGATTTTGAATAATATAAATGTCGTCAAAATCAGCTCTCTATACTAAGTGGATTAAGGGGTCCATTAGAAGTTTGCAACTATTATCCAGCAATTGTTGCTCGATTCCTACTCTATTTAGGGATATAAATAATTAACTCTGACTCAGTCCCGTCCGGTTTGGCTGGTTAACTAAAAAGTTATGCGATTTTGAATGATATAAAATTCGTAAAATCAGCTCTCTATACTAAGTGGATTAAGGGGTCCATCAGAAGGTGGCAACTATTATCCAGCAATTGTTACTCGATTCCGACTGTTTTTAGGGACATAAATAAATAATTCTGTCAAAGTCCCGTACGGTTTGACTGGTTAAATAAAAAGTTATGCGATTTTGAATAATATAAAATTCGTAAAATCAGATCTCTATACTAAGTGGATTAATGGCTCCATTAGAAAGTGGCAACTATTATCCAGCAATTGTTGCTCGATTCCTACTCTTTTTAGGGATATAAATAATAAATTCTCACTCAGTCCCGTCCGGTTTGGCTGGTTAAATAAAAAGTTATGCGATTTTGAATAATATAAAATTTGTAAAATCAGCTCTCTATACTAAGTGGATTAATGGCTCCATTAGAAGGTGGCAACTATTATCCAGCAATTGTTACTCGATTCCGACTGTTTTTAGGGACATAAATAAATAATTCTGTCAAAGTCCCGTACGGTTTGGCTGGTTAAATAAAAAGTTATGCGATTTTGAATAATATAAAATTCGTAAAATCAGCTCTCTATACTAAGTGGATTAATGGCTCCATTGGAAGGTGGCAACTATTATCCAGCAATTGTTGCTCGATTCCTACTCTTTTTAGGGATATAAATAATTAACTCTGACTCAGTCCCGTCCGGTTTGGCTGGTTAAATAAAAAGTTATGCGATTTTGAATAATATAAAATTCGTAAAATCAGCTCTCTATACTAAGTGGATTAATGGCTCCATTAGAAGGTGGCAACTATTATCCAGCAATTGTTGCTCGATTCCTACTCTTTTTAGGGATATAAATAATTAACTCTGACCCAGTCCCGTCCGGTTTGGCTGGTTAAATAAAAAGTTATGCGATTTTGAATAATATAAAATTTGTAAAATCAGCTCTCTATACTAAGTGGATTAATGGCTCCATTAGAAGGTGGCAACTATTATCCAGCAATTGTTGCTCGATTCCTACTCTTTTTAGGGATATAAATAATTAATTCTGACCCAGTCCCGTCCGGTTTGGCTGGTTAAATAAAAAGTTATGCGAATTTCAAATAACATAAAATTTGTAAAATCAGCTCTCTATACTAAGTGGATTAATGGCTCCATTAGAAGGTGGCAACTATTATCCAGCAATTGTTGCTCGATTCCTACTCTTTTTAGGGATATAATTAATTAATTCTAACTCAGTCCCGTCCGGTTTGGCTGGTTAAATAAAAAGTTATGCGATATTGAATAATATAAAATTCGTAAAATCAGCTCTCTATACTAAGTGGATTAATGGCTCCATTGGAAGGTGGCAACTATTATCCAGCAATTGTTGCTCGATTCCTACTCTTTTTAGGGATATAAATAATTAACTCTGACCCAGTCCCGTCCGGTTTGGCTGGTTAAATAAAAAGTTATGCGATTTTGAATAATATAAAATTTGTAAAATCAGCTCTCTATACTAAGTGGATTAATGGCTCCATTAGAAGGTGGCAACTATTATCCAGCAATTGTTGCTCGATTCCTACTCTTTTTAGGGATATAAATAATTAATTCTGACCCGGTCCCGTCCGGTTTGGCTGGTTAAATAAAAAGTTATGCGAATTTCAAATAACATAAAATTTGTAAAATCAGCTCTCTATACTAAGTGGATTAATGGGTCCATTAGACGGTGGCAACTATTATCCAGCAATTGTTGCTCGATTCCTACTCTTTTTAGGGATATAAATAATTAATTCTGACTCGGTCCCGTCCGGTTTGGCTGGTTAAATAAAAAGTTATGCGAATTTCAAATAACATAAAATTTGTAAAATCAGCTCTCCATACTAAGTGGATTAATGGCTCCATTAGAGGTTGGCAACTATTATCCAGCAATTGTTGCTCGATTTCGACTGTTTTTAGGGACATAAATAAATAATTCTGTCAAGGGGGTGTCCGGTTTGGCTGGTTAAATAAAAAGTTATGCGATTTTGAATAATATAAATTTCGTCAAAATCAGCTCTCTATACTAAGTGGATTAATGGGTCCATTAGAAGGTGGCAACTATTATCCAGCAGTTGTTGCTCGGTTCCGACTGTTTTTAGGGATATAAGTAATTAATTCTGACCCAGTCCCGTCCGGTTTGGCTGGTTAAATAAAAAGTTATGCGAATTTCAAATAACATAAAATTTGTAAAATCAGCTCTCTATACTAAGTGGATTAATGGCTCCATTAGAAGGTGGCAACTATTATCCAGCAATTTTTGTTCGATTCCTACTATTTTTAGGGATATAAATAATTACTTCTGTCCCAGTCCCGTCCGGTTTGGCTGGTTACATAAAAAGTTATGCGAATTTCAAATAACATAAAATTTGTAAAATCAGCTCTCTATACTAAGTGGATTAATGGGTCCATTAGACGGTGGCAACTATTATCCAGCAATTGTTGCTCGATTCCTACTCTTTTTAGGGATATAAATAATTAATTCTGACTCGGTCCCGTCCGGTTTGGCTGGTTAAATAAAAAGTTATGCGATATTGAATAATATAAAATTCGTTAAATCAGCTCTCTATACTAAGTGGATTAATGGCTCCATTAGAGGTTGGCAACTATTATCCAGCAATTGTTGCTCGATTTCGACTGTTTTTAGGGACATAAATAAATAATTCTGTCAAGGGGGGTGTCCGGTTTGGCTGGTTAAATAAAAAGTTATGCGAATTTCAAATAACATAAAATTTGTAAAGTCAGCTCTCTATACTAAGTGGATTAATGGCTCCATTAGAAGATGGCAACTATTATCCAGCAATTGTTGCTCGATTCTTGCTCTTTTTAGAGACATAAATAATTAATTCTGACCCAGTCCCGTCCGGCTTGGCTGGTTAAATCAAAGTTATGCGATTTTGAATAATATAAAATTCGAAATATCAGCTCTCTAAACTAAGTGGATTAATGGCTCCATTGGAAGGTGGCAACTATTATCCAGCAATTCTTGTTCGATTCCTACTCTTTTTAGGGATATAAATAATTAATTCTGACTCAGTCCCTTCCGGTTTAGCTGGTTAAATAAGAAGTTATGCGATTTTGAATAATATAAAATTTGTAAAATCAGCTCTCTATACTAAGAATATTAATGGCTCCATTAGAAGGTGGCAACTATAATCCAGCAATTGTTGCTCGATTCTTACTCTTTTAGGGATATAAATAAATAATTCTGTCAAGGGGGGTGTCCGGTTTGGCTGGTTAAATAAAAAGTTATGCGATATTGAATAATATAAAATTCGTAAAATCAGCTCTCTATACTAAGTGGATTAATGGCGCCATTGGAAGGTGGCAACTACCCACATAGAAGAGAAATATCCCGACGACATTTCCATAATATTACTTTTGAGACATTAATATTCTAGAGATGTTATCAGGAATATTCTAGAGATATCCCCAGGACATCTTATGTCCGCTTTTTTGATATTCTGGTGACATCTGGAATATTCTAGAGACATTGTAGAGACGTTCTGAGTTTATTCTGTGATACAACATATATAATCTGGAGTTGTTCTGCAGATATTCTTTTGACATTCTAAAGACATTTCGGCCATAAAGAAAGCTTCAAAAATAGAACGAATTATTATAGATATTTAATTTGATTTTTATTATTATGTATGTTTCGATATATATGATATTACGGAATATAGTTATACAATTTTGCTCGCAAATAAATCTATGAATCTGAAAATAATTTACTCCGACGGAGAATCGAACCCGGGTCTTCCGTTTACTACGCTGACGTCTTAACCACTACGCTATGGTCGCATTTATATCATTATAGCGTGAACAAGATTATATCTAGAAATGCACTGCATTATCTCCAGAATATTCTAAGAACCATATGTGTAGAATATCGCGAATTAAATATTTCCAGAATGTCTCATCTGCAATGTTCTGCATTATTTCCTGAGCAACGTTCGCTTGACATCAAGTTTGAAATGTCGTGAGACATTTCGAATACTACATCTCTAGAATATTCTGAGAATTAAACATATAGAATGTTTCAAATGAAATGTTATCAGAATATCTCATTTGCAACATTTTGTTTGAGATATTTTCAGAATATTCTGAAGGTGTTGCAATTGCAATATTTCAATTGTAACGTTTGTGACATTCTGGGGATATTCTGGAGATTTTATTTCTATGTGGGTATTATCCGGCAATTGTTACACGATTCCGACTGTTTTTAGGGACATAAATAAATAATTCTGTCAAAGTCCCGTACGGTTTGGCTGGTTAAATAAAAAGTTATGCGATTTTGAATAATATAAAATTCGTAAAATCAGCTCTCTATACTAAGTGGATTAATGGCTCCATTGGAAGGTGGCAACTATTTTCCAGCAATTGTTGCTCGATTCCTACTCTTTTTAGGGATATAATTAATTAATTCTAACTCAGTCCCGTCCGGTTTGGCTGGTTAAATAAAAAGTTATGCGATATTGAATAATATAAAATTCGTAAAATCAGCTCTCTATACTAAGTGGATTAATGGCTCCATTAGAAGGTGGCAACTATTATCCAGCAATTGTTGCTCGATTCCTACTCTTTTTAGGGATATAAATAATTAACTCTGACCCAGTCCCGTCCGGTTTGGCTGGTTAAATAAAATGTCATGAGATTTTGAATAATATAAAATTCGTAAAATCAGCTCTCTATACTAAGTGGATTAAGGGGTCCATCAGAAGGAGGCAACTATTATCCAGCAATTGTTACTCGATTCCGACTGTTTTTAGGGACATAAATAAATAATTCTGTCAAAGTCCCGTACGGTTTGGCTGGTTAAATAAAAAGTCACGAGATTTTGAATAATATAAAATTCGTAAAATCAGCTCTCTATACTAAGTGGATTAAGGGGTCCATCAGAAGGTGGCAACTATTATCCAGCAATTGTTACTTGATTCCGACTGTTTTTAGGGACATAAATAAATAATTCTGTCAAAGTCCCGTCCGATTTGGCTGGTTAAATAAAAAGTTATGCGATTTTGAATAATATAAATGTCGTCAAAATCAGCTCTCTATACTAAGTGGATTAAGGGGTCCATTAGAAGTTTGCAACTATTATCCAGCAATTGTTGCTCGATTCCTACTCTTTTTAGGGATATAAATAATTAACTCTGACCCAGTCCCGTCTGGTTTGGCTTGTTAAATAAAAAGTTATGCGATTTTGAATAATATAAAATCAGCTCTCTATACTAAGTGGATTAATGGCTCCATTAGAAGGTGGCAACTATTATCCAGCAATTGTTGCTCGATTCCTACTCTTTTTAGGGATATAAATAATTAATTCTGACCCGGTCCCGTCCGGTCTGGCTGGTTAAATAAAAAGTTATGCGAATTTCAAATAACATAAAATTTGTAAAATCAGCTCTCTATACTAAGTGGATTAATGGGTCCATTAGACGGTGGCAACTATTATCCAGCAATTGTTGCTCGATTCCTACTCTTTTTAGGGATATAAATAATTAATTCTAACTCGGTCCCGTCCGGTTTGGCTGGTTAAATAAAAAGTTATGCGAATTTCAAATAACATAAAATTTGTAAAATCAGCTCTCCATACTAAGTGGATTAATGGCTCCATTAGAGGTTGGCAAGTATTATCCAGCAATTGTTGCTCGATTTCGACTGTTTTTAGGGACATAAATAAATAATTCTGTCAAGGGGGTGTCCGGTTTGGCTGGTTAAATAAAAAGTTATGCGATTTTGAATAATATAAATTTCGTCAAAATCAGCTCTCTATACTAAGTGGATTAATGGGTCCATTAGAAGGTGGCAACTATTATCCAGCAGTTGTTGCTCGGTTCCGACTGTTTTTAGGGATATAAGTAATTAATTCTGACCCAGTCCCGTCCGGTTTGGCTGGTTAAATAAAAAGTTATGCGAATTTCAAATAACATAAAATTTGTAAAATCAGCTCTCTATACTAAGTGGATTAATGGCTCCATTAGAATGTGGCAACTATTATCCAGCAATTTTTGTTCGATTCCTACTATTTTTAGGGATATAAATAATTACTTCTGTCCCAGTCCCGTCCGGTTTGGCTGGTTACATAAAAAGTTATGCGAATTTCAAATAACATAAAATTTGTAAAATCAGCTCTCCATACTAAGTGGATTAATGGCTCCATTAGAGGTTGGCAACTATTATCCAGCAATTGTTGCTTGATTTCGACTGTTTTTAGGGACATAAATAAATAATTCTGTCAAGGGGGGTGTCCGGTTTGGCTGGTTAAATAAAAAGTTATGCGATGTTGAATAATATAAAATTCGTAAAATCAGCTCTCTATACTAAGTGGATTAATGGCTCCATTAGAAGGTGGCAACTATTATCCAGCAATTGTTGCTCGATTCCTACTCTTTTTAGGGATATAAATAATTAACTCTGACCCAGTCCCGTCCGGTTTGGCTGGTTAAATAAAATGTCATGAGATTTTGAATAATATAAAATTCGTAAAATCAGCTCTCTATACTAAGTGGATTAAGGGGTCCATCAGAAGGAGGCAACTATTATCCAGCAATTGTTACTCGATTCCGACTGTTTTTAGGGACATAAATAAATAATTCTGTCAAAGTCCCGTACGGTTTGGCTGGTTAAATAAAAAGTCACGAGATTTTGAATAATATAAAATTCGTAAAATCAGCTCTCTATACTAAGTGGATTAAGGGGTCCATCAGAAGGTGGCAACTATTATCCAGCAATTGTTACTCGATTCCGACTGTTTTTAGGGACATAAATAAATAATTCTGTCAAAGTCCCGTCCGATTTGGCTGGTTAAATAAAAAGTTATGCGATTTTGAATAATATAAATGTCGTCAAAATCAGCTCTCTATACTAAGTGGATTAAGGGGTCCATTAGAAGTTTGCAACTATTATCCAGCAATTGTTGCTCGATTCCTACTCTTTTTAGGGATATAAATAATTAACTCTGACCCAGTCTCGTCCGGTTTGGCTGGTTAAATAAAAAGTTATGCGATTTTGAATAATATAAAATTAGTAAAATCAGATCTCTATACTAAGTGGATTAATGGCTCCATTAGAAGGTGGCAACTATTATCCAGCAATTGTTGCTCGATTCCTACTCTTTTTAGGGATATAAATAATTAATTCTGACCCGGTCCCGTCCGGTCTGGCTGGTTAAATAAAAAGTTATGCGAATTTCAAATAACATAAAATTTGTAAAATCAGCTCTCTATACTAAGTGGATTAATGGGTCCATTAGACGGTGGCAACTATTATCCAGCAATTGTTGCTCGATTCCTACTCTTTTTAGGGATATAAATAATTAATTCTAACTCGGTCCCGTCCGGTTTGGCTGGTTAAATAAAAAGTTATGCGAATTTCAAATAACATAAAATTTGTAAAATCAGCTCTCCATACTAAGTGGATTAATGGCTCCATTAGAGGTTGGCAAGTATTATCCAGCAATTGTTGCTCGATTTCGACTGTTTTTAGGGACATAAATAAATAATTCTGTCAAGGGGGTGTCCGGTTTGGCTGGTTAAATAAAAAGTTATGCGATTTTGAATAATATAAATTTCGTCAAAATCAGCTCTCTATACTAAGTGGATTAATGGGTCCATTAGAAGGTGGCAACTATTATCCAGCAGTTGTTGCTCGGTTCCGACTGTTTTTAGGGATATAAGTAATTAATTCTGACCCAGTCCCGTCCGGTTTGGCTGGTTAAATAAAAAGTTATGCGAATTTCAAATAACATAAAATTTGTAAAATCAGCTCTCTATACTAAGTGGATTAATGGCTCCATTAGAATGTGGCAACTATTATCCAGCAATTTTTGTTCGATTCCTACTATTTTTAGGGATATAAATAATTACTTCTGTCCCAGTCCCGTCCGGTTTGGCTGGTTACATAAAAAGTTATGCGAATTTCAAATAACATAAAATTTGTAAAATCAGCTCTCCATACTAAGTGGATTAATGGCTCCATTAGAGGTTGGCAACTATTATCCAGCAATTGTTGCTTGATTTCGACTGTTTTTAGGGACATAAATAAATAATTCTGTCAAGGGGGGTGTCCGGTTTGGCTGGTTAAATAAAAAGTTATGCGATGTTGAATAATATAAAATTCGTAAAATCAGCTCTCTATACTAAGTGGATTAATGGCTCCATTAGAAGGTGGCAACTATTATCCAGCAATTGTTGCTCGATTCCTACTCTTTTTAGGGATATAAATAATTAATTCTGACTCAGTCCCGTCCGGTTTGGCTGGTTAAATAAAAAGTTATGCGATATTGAATAATATAAAATTCGTAAAATCAGCTCTCTATACTAAGTGGATTAATGGCCCTATTAGAAGGTTGCAACTATTATCCAGCAATTGTTGCTCGATTCCTACTCTATTTAGGGATATAAATAATTAACTCTGACCCAGTCCCGTCCGGTTTGGCTGGTTAAATAAAAAGTTATGCGATTTTGAATAATATAAAATTCGTAAAATCAGCTCTCTATACTAAGTGGAATAATGGCTCCATCAGAAGGAGGCAACTATTATCCAGCAATTGTTGCTCGATTCCTACTCTTTTTAGGGATATAAATAATTAACTCTGACCCAGTCCCGTCCGGTTTGGCTTGTTAAATAAAAAGTTATGCGATTTTGAATAATATAAAATCAGCTCTCTATACTAAGTGGATTAATGGCTCCATTAGAAGGTGGCAACTATTATCCAGCAATTGTTGCTCGATTCCTACTCTATTTAGGGATATAAATAATTAACTCTGACTCAGTCCCGTCCGGTTTGGCTGGTTAAATAAAAAGTTATGCGATTTTGAATGATATAAAATTCGTAAAATCAGCTCTCTATACTAAGTGGATTAATGGCTCCATTAGAAGGTTGCAACTATTATCCAGCAATTGTTGCTCGATTCCTACTCTATTTAGGGATATAAATAATTAACTCTGACCCAGTCCCGTCCGGTTTGGCTGGTTAAATAAAAAGTTATGCGATTTTGAATAATATAAAATTCGTAAAATCAGCTCTCTATACTAAGTGGAATAATGGCTCCATCAGAAGGAGGCAACTATTATCCAGCAATTGTTGCTCGATTCCTACTCTTTTTAGGGATATAAATAATTCCCCCCCACCCCCCCCCCCCCCCACCCCCCCCCCCCCCCACCCCCCCCCCCCCCCACCCCCCCCCCCCCCCACCCCCCCCCCCCCCCACCCCCCCCCCCCCCCACCCCCCCCCCCCCCCACCCCCCCCCCCCCCCACCCCCCCCCCCCCCCACCCCCCCCCCCCCCCACCCCCCCCCCCCCCCACCCCCCCCCCCCCCCACCCCCCCCCCCCCCCACCCCCCCCCCCCCCCACCCCCCCCCCCCCCCACCCCCCCCCCCCCCCACCCCCCCCCCCCCCCACCCCCCCCCCCCCCCACCCCCCCCCCCCCCCACCCCCCCCCCCCCCCACCCCCCCCCCCCCCCACCCCCCCCCCCCCCCACCCCCCCCCCCCCCCACCCCCCCCCCCCCCCACCCCCCCCCCCCCCCACCCCCCCCCCCCCCCACCCCCCCCCCCCCCCACCCCCCCCCCCCCCCACCCCCCCCCCCCCCCACCCCCCCCCCCCCCCACCCCCCCCCCCATTACTTCCATTCCCGCCGTCGGTGTGGATCCGAGAGCGCCTGTGATGCCCAGACATGTCATTCTTTGTATTTTGGTCAGCTCATTCAGGTTTCTCTTAACCTGTGTTGCTTTCCACCATACCTCCGCACCATAGCTTAGGATTGGTCGTACTATGGCTGTGTACCTTTTAGGCATTTTATCGGAATTTTGTGAAATTTGGTACACTATAATATAAGAGTCTGAAGTTTCAGAAAAAACTAATTACATATAAAAATTATAATAATAAATGCATAAAAAAATATTTTTTCTTTTTCAAAGCCATTTTTGACCACCGTGCACTCTTTTTATTTTTTTACAAATATTTTTATATAATAGCAAATTTTATACAGAATGACATTCCCATATTTGGAAAATCGTGTGTGTCTATAATTAGTTTACGAGATTATGATTATTTAAAGTTGAACGCACGGGTGAAAAACTCGGGCGCCGACGTCCTACACCGCACTGGGCACGTAGAGATATGCAGCGTTATTTAATCGGTAGGAAAACATTTATTTTTTTAATTTGTGTTTAAGTGATATGCAAGATACTGAAAGTTTGTAACATAATTTTGGTGAAAACTTCGTTTATAACCGAGGCCAGACATTAGCATAACCCGATACTTAACCCGCGAGGAGGTTGCTGGTCGGACTGTACGTATCATTATGGCCCTAAAAAGGGCCGATTTTGTTGTACCCACGTTAAATTAGGGACACCCGTGAGTCGTCACTTCTACAGTATTTTGTGACTCCACAACCAACTTTACGTGCTGTTTTCTTGATTTCGTTTTTGTCCTCGTTTAATGCAACTGAACACATTTTAATCTCTTCTGAAGATGATGTTACCCTACAAGCAATTTCAATTTTATATTATTGGAATAAAAAGATGGAAACCTCTCGATCCAGTTAATGTTTGCGCTTTTTCACGACGTTCTTTTAGGAGCTCGGTATGATTTACGTGCTCTACAGTTGCACTGTGAATAAATTTAATACTCTGCATTGAATCTTTAGCCCATTCGTAAAAATGTAATGATGTGGTCAGTAGATTTCCCAATGTTCGTTGTAAACTAGCTTTCGTAGCTAATCTTTTAACCGTGCCTCCAACTCCATCACATGGGCTCATACCATGTGACGTAGCGAAAAAATACCATTCAGCCTCAACATTAAAATCTTGAAAATGATGTGATAGATTAATGAAATTTGTTTTTTGTTTGTATTGAAACGCTGCTCCATCACTGAAATATTTGATTTTTTTAACATTTGTATGTTTTTCTTTTAGCTGCTTCATAAATTTGTTTATAAATAGGTTAACCGCAATAGCATCGTGAATCAAGCATTCTGAAATTATTACGTAGGACTCGTGAAGTATTTCATTATCTTTTTTATAATATACAACGAAAGGATGAAGAGTTACTTGCGTATTGTTCCAATGATAACTTTGAATGGCATCCTGAATTATGCATGTATAATTTTCTGCAAAGTCGCAAAGCACCACGAATTCTCCTGGTTTTAAGTTACTTTTAGTCTCTGCTAAAAACTTGCTTTGAGACTTTGCAATAAAATCATGCATCAAAAGCTCCAATAACGCTGCAGACATCAACGACAAATATCAACGATGTTTTCCAGATTAGATCGGTCTGTTGATGTCCATTTTTTGGAGGTAATCAATAGAATTTTCTTCAAACGTCTCTTTCAAAATGTTTTTTACATTGCTCACTCCAGGACATTCATTACATTCACCTGTATAGCAAGAAAAGGTGGGGTTATCGCATGTCATTTCACGCAAAATTGTTTTGTAATCATGTAAAAAACATCGACTTTCATCATTTTTTGTTAAGATTTTAAGTTGAGCTCCTGCAATCATTAACTTAACATTTTGGTGCATTTTGCACACACATACGGAGTGAGTTCCATTTCCTCCAGCTAACTGACATTCAACAGGCTTGAGCTCAGCAAATTTTGAGAAACTTATTTTATTTTCAGGATGTTCATTTTCAAATGCAACGTGTAACTCCTTCAAGTTTATTAGAAGTAATCGTTTCTGCAAATGAATTCGGCCATTATCTGTTTTTACAGATTTATAGTCCCTTTGACCCGGCATCATTCGACTGTACTCATCATTATAATAAAAATCTCTTACAAGTTTATCAGTTTCAGAGCTGAGTTTTCTTCCAGGTTTAAGATTAGGAGTAGAGCCAATACCCTGCTCTTCGTGAAGTTTTTTAGCAGTTAGAGCTTGGTAAAAAGAAACTGAAAATCGTGATTGTAGCTCTCGCACGTTCCAATTTTTAGGAACCATAGTCAGTAGTTTAATAATATCTGATTTTTTAGGAGTTTGACTTATCCGCTCTTTTATTTCACCGACTAGTATATTCAAATCATTCGTATCTTCAATTTCTATATCAAATATTTTCTGTAAATTTGTGTTCATAGCCTTTTGTATTTCTTGAATTTTTGATAGTTTATTTTTTTTCGTTTTTAAATCATGTGAAGTTATTGGTGTCAAACCTAACAATTGAACATATTCGTTCGTGGTAGATAATAATGCATCTGAAACAAATTCTTCTTTATCATTTTCATCAGAAGCTGGATCAATATCCATTACGTCATCGCTATTTGCTATAATGTTTATAACATTGCTCGTTTCCGAATCTTTAGAACTACCAGCATCATCATTTGTATTCATTTTTAATCTGCAAGTAGTACAAAAAAAGATATCATTGATTTTCCGTACAGAGGAACCGTATACTTTGTGGTTTTTCTTTCGAAACGGATTGCTGCAACACCTGCGCTGCAATACTTTCGACACAGTGCTCATATTCTTTTTTCCCAAGAAATGAAACTTCAAATAATAAATAATAGCTTGTACAAAGAACAGGTACTACCAGAGAGAAAACTACAGAATTCAACTTTATAAATTAACACGTATCGCTACTAATATTCAATGCATACAATACGTGCTTTATATCGTCCGCAACGGAAGGCTTCGCATATAACGTAAGTGAAAACCCACTTCCATAGCAGAAGAGACATAAGCGATATTTCTACCTAGCGGAGGTAAAGTTAACAACATTGGATATCAGAGACATTGCGCGCATTTAAGGTAACCGTCAGTTCATAAATAATATGAAACTACATTACAGCTTTAAAACCATAAGTACCAGTAAGAGTTATAAACATAGTTTCACCAAAATTATGTTACAAACTTTCAGAATATGCATCACTTAAACACAAATTAAAGAAAAAAGGGTTTCCACCGCTAAACGCAGCATATCATTACGTGCCCAGTGCGGTGTAGGACGCGGGCGCCCGAGTTTCACCCGTGCGTTCAACTTTAAAAATTCATAACTCGTAAACTAATAAAGACACCACGAATATCCAAAATGGAAAGTATTCTGTATAAAATTTACTATTATATGAAAATATTTGTAAAAAAATAAAAAGAGTGCACGGTGGTCAAAAACGGCTTTGAAAAAGAAAAAATATTTTTTTATGCATTTATTATTATAATTTTTATATGTAATTATTTTTTTCTGAAACTTCAGACTCTTATATTATAGTGTACCAAATTTCATAAAATTCCGATAAAATGCCTACAAGCTAGAATATTTTAAAAAATAAGTTTTTTTCTTCAAGTTAAAAATTGACATGTCCGCCATTTTGAAAATGTTCGGAATATCGTAAAATCATTTTACCACAGTCATATGTATGCCGAATACTAACTTTTCTCCCATTTTCAACAAAATCTGAGAGGTCATGTCAAATCCTGATCGATTTCACAAAGAATGACTCAGCAGGTTGAACCCCTTCTCTCTTAGTCCTCGAATTTTGCCGTCCGAAGACAGCCATGGTTCTTGGACCAGAGCCACATCCACCTTTCCCTCCACAAGCAACGATGAGACCTCGGCCGATGCCCCCTCACAATGGTGCAGGTTGATCTGCACCACCCTCAGTGCAGTCACCCGCCTCATCGCGATTTGTCCTCAGCCTCAGTCTCACCGCACCCAAACCCAGCCTGACCAGACCGTCCGTTTCCTCAAGAGTTGGAACGGATTCTCTGCTTATGGCGAGCAGGAAATCCCTTCCACCCTTTTTGGACTCGACGGTCTTGATCACGCTCCAGTTTGTGGTGTGGAGTTTCTTATTTTGGCCTTTCATGAGTGCGAGGATCACCTTGTTCTCCCTTACGGGAGGAGGGATCCATACCCATGCTGTATGCCTCAGAGCGAGTTCCTTCTTAGGGATCACCCTTATTGTCGCGCCCTCCCATAGACCCTCCATGCCTTATATGAGCCGGCATAAGGTGTCCCTGGATCTTTCGTCATCGCAGGAGACGGTCTTGACTCCACCTTGCCCCCACCGGAAACTCGGAGTTTCTCGCGCTCATGTCGGGATTAGATGATTGGCCATCAGGAGTGGTGTCTCCTTCCTGCCCGTCACCTGATCCCGAGTTCGATTTCCTTGTTTTTAAGTTGTGTAAGTGGTTCTGCATATTGCTCCCCCGAGTAGGGTCGGAAATATACGGTCCGTCCCGGTAGAGCCGACATGCCAGGATAAGGCTACTTACAACTGGTGTCGCCCGGTGCCAGAGGGAGCTCGTTATTAGCCGACTTAACCCTCGGCCTTTCCACCCGCGGCACGGATTAAACGTGCTCGCACCACCGCAGGAATTTGGGTTTTAGGTACCTCGTCTCCATGACCGTTCTGTCTACTGTCGCCCGGTAGTCGTCCTCTGGGGTCGGTAAGCGTCCGAATGGGAGAAGTCCCGAACCACCGTCGGTCCGGTTCTCCCGACGGGCGTGTACAGACCGGTCTTCGTTATACAGCTGTGGGGGGTTCCTAAGAGAACATCCCACAGCTGTAATTATCAGCGGGCGCCCACGTGGAGGACACAGAGACGAGGATCAGAGACATCAGCCCTTCCTCTTCCTCGTAGACTTCTTTTTTTCGTTTTTTGCAGCTTTTTGAAGTCTGAGCTCGCTGCGATGTTCTTTTGAAGCCTCCAGGCTACGCTGATTGGAATCTTCAATACGACATTCGTCACGTTTCCGCACGAGTTCAACTGCGTTTCTGCCAATGGTAACTCCCATAGTTTCCATTATTTTTAAGAACGGTTGTAAGCCCTCGTTGTAGGTACAGGCAGCGCAAAAGACTGCAATCTCGACGACTTCTTTGCTAGCGAATACATGTTTTGGAACTATACGCCAAACACATGAGTTGTAACTGTCATTTGCATTTTGAGTGTCACATTCATTTGCATTCTTCACACTTACTACTCCTTCATAGGGATCTATATCTTTTACCTGTTTGGATGTTTTTCTGTCGCCGTCGCCTACATAATTTTCGTAATAAACGTCATAAAACCTGACGGATCTTTGAAACATTTCGATGACAGCTTTTACTAGGTAGCCGAAACGCCTTCTGTACACATTCGTAGGCAGTACCTGATAATCGATTTTACGATACATTCTCGGTCGATTACTTTACTTATTGCTGTTCCTACACTAATTCTACATACTTTAATACCCGAAAATGATGTTTTTGAAAAATCGATTTTTTCGTCAAAATAGACCCAGACGGGTCCCTTAACGGTGTTACAAGTAGCGCATTACTTCCGAACCCTGAGCATAAGCTACAATTCAGAGGAAAAAAATATTCAATACGAAAATATACAGAAAGGCTTACATTTTCCACTGACAAATGTTCGCGATTATTGTTGTAACTCCATTTTCCATAAGATTACCGACTTTTTCCTTCTCGTGCCATAAGCAAAGATTGTTCGTAAAATTATTTTCTTTTATTCCGCGAGTTTGCTATCTCTATTAATGGCTTTGTAATTCACATAATACTGAATGTAAACCAGCTCACCGCGCATGCGCCAGGCGGCCGGGCTACTCGTTCGTCAACCGCTTGGCCGTAGAAAGCATTGTCTCTCATTTATGAGCAGTCGGTGCGCACATGTGGAAATATCAATATCATATGGAATTATCATGTTTACCCGCTAAATGTTTATTTTGCAAAAAAAAATTTACGGCCCACCCTGTCCTTTGTCTCCATGCGCCGCTACCCCCTTGCATGTATATACTTAAAACTTACACAAATTAAACTATTACTTACAATCTCTAATGAACAGCTTTCTTACTGCAACTTATGGTGTTCTGTGTACCCTTCAGAGAATCGCAAAATTCCGTGGATAAAAACACCCATGCTGAACGTAATACACATTTCGATTCGTTAATAATATTTTGGAATATTTTAATATGTTAATAAATTAATCATAGGGATGTTTCTTGGTATATTATGGTAACTCTACTAACATGGATGTTAAAAATAAACGTTTCGTCCTTGAATGCGTATAGGACTCCTCAGTAAGGGTTTGCAGCATTCATTCTTATACGTTTAAAAAAAATCAAAAATGATAAGAAATTGGCTCCGAATGTGGATGACAGTATAAATAAATGTGTAGTAAAAGAGTAGGTTGTCCATCTACTGTATCGTCACTATCGGTTCAGAATTGCATTTCAAGAACATTCACATAAATCTGGATGCGTTTGCATTGCGGGTGGTATGCATGACCATGCTTCTTCCATTTCACGTTCGGCAAAGGTTAAAATAAAATCTGTAGGTAGACACTCGATGTCTTTTGTTTGTATTAATGCAAGACGTTTCACTTTATAGTAAATTCTCATTGACCGATGAACAGAAACGAGTTGATCTCTATTTTTTCAGTATCCAATTTGTTATTTTAACATTTTATTTTGCACACTTTCCGTTAAATGTGTGATCTTCACAATTTATCGACAATCGATGTTGTTGCTGTCCTATGAGTTTCGGTAGAGATGGACAGCGCAATATGTCTAGGTCGACAACATTGTCAGCATCTCAAATTACCTGTAACCAATATTTTTTGTATGCGCCCTTAATGTAAATCTTGTGAACATATTAAACGATATCCTCCAACTTTTCATTGATTGCATCAAAGGGTATATCGCCAGATTTCCATCATAGACCATAATAATTGTGCATTAACAAATTGTTTACTCTCTTACAGTGTAACGGTAAACAGACACATTGATATGGTGATTTAAACACGTACGTCGCAACATTACTATCGGAAATATTCATAATGCACGTTTCTTTCGGTATAAAGCTATTACCAGGTCCGCAGAATCCTTGCACGTCTACGATATACTACATCCTTAGTAATACGGATTTACTTACGAATAAAAGGTAATCTTGTCCCTTCATTAATTGGCACGTGCGCAATAACGGCATCCATTCTCACACCAATTTTACAACGTTTTCATTTATCAACAATAAAATCGTGTAAAATTAGACAATATGCAAATGTATTTGCCAGTAAATTTTTCGATGATTCAAATTCAATAGTACGTCAACAACAGCATGCTTTAGCGATTTATTTTGTGTCGAACAATCAATAACAATTAGCGGTGCATAATAGAAAAATTGACTTCTAGTATAAACTGGTACAGGACTGTTATCATAATAACTAGCATGATAGTTCACGATCATATTATACGCCAAACTGTATTAGTTACTTGGAAAATCAAGATTCATATTTGCATACTGTTTTCCGAAGGATGTAGGTCGAGTGTACAAAAAGAGCCACATTCAAGCACACAAACGAATTTATTGTTGAGCGTTGGTACAGATTGGTGTTTCGATATTTTTGGTATACGTCACAAATGTCGAATCGAGCCGACAGCAGCCGGTGGAAGGCTAGCGCCAGGGCCGTAACCGTCGCGGCTTTAGTGTACCGAATCGTAGGCCAAACGCGCGGTTTGGTCGATCATAAAGAATGATCGGTCGTCCTGCAACATGCATACTGCGACATACTGCCCCCCTTGCGACCCGGTACGACTCGCAAAACCCACTAAACATATCACCGGTTAAGACAAGATTCGGTTGACGTACTATTATAATGTAACGGTAGTAATACAATTTTTGTTATCGGTCGTACAAACTCTGAAGCTGCGGTTCTCAGATGGACAACACGAAGGAGTCCATCGTTGCCTCGAATACATTTTACGATACGGGCTAAAAAGCATTTGGTAGACGGTGCATTAGGCATTAAGATTAATTGACCGACGGAAACGTTTTCTTATGGCCGCTGCCACTTATTACGATGCTGCAGCGACCGGAGGTAATCGGAGGACCACACTCTCTAGAATCGCTCCAGCAATTGCCGGTACAATTTATAGCGCGACAGCCCTTTCGTCTCAAGGTCGAGGAGCGACGGACTGGGTAATGCTGAAACGAGGCACCAATTAAGAAGTAACCTGGTGTGAGAGCGCCGTAATCGGTCAGACTATCAGTTAAAGGCATTAATGGCCTTGAGTTGAGACAGGCATCTATCTCGCAAAGAAGAGTGCTCAACTCCTCGGCAGTGGGAGTATGAGCGCCTAAAACACGCTTTAAATGATACTTGGCACTCTTGATACCGGCCTCCCGCACTCCCCCGAAGTAAGGAGCAGCGGGAGGCAAAAAGTTCCCAGTGATAGATCCTTGCTCAAAACTAAATGAAATTCGGGATTTCGAATAGAGTTCTCGAATACCTGCTTAAGTTCGGTATTAGCCCCGCCAGTTTAATAAAAAATTAAACGCCGCTACAAACGCACTAGAAGAATAGACAGAAACTAATTCTAAATGTATAGCCTTTACCGAAAAACACATAAAAACTGAGATGTACGCTGGATAGGACTTTCGACCGCGTCCACTACTTAACGCACCTGCAGTGGGCCGGCATAATCTACGCCGCAATGTTGGAAAGGACGTTCCGGCCGAAGCACTCGAGGGGCTGGCAGATACCCCCCCCCCCCCCCCATTAACTGCGTGGCAGTTTCAGCTTTGAGACGGGTGCGCAATGAAATATTATGAAGCGAATAAGTTTTCGCGCTTGAAGTATCCATACCGTTTCACGCAAAGTTTGGAGCGTAAGAGACACTCCTCCATGGAGATACCGTTGATGAGCGTCTCGCTCTATAAGTGTCGAACAACTGGGTGCGCCTTGAGAGCAACTCGGTGAGTGGCATCGTAGCTGAGCGACGCATGACCAAGCCATTCGCCGATTCATATAACGCCCTGTTCATCGATAAACGGGGATAATGTTTTTAAATGGCTAGTAAGTAGACTGCAACCAGCGAAACCAAATAATCGAGACTTGTCTAGCGTCCGAAGAAGCAGGAGGATAATCAGACTTCCATGGTCTTGTCCAACTTAACAGATAAGTAGTGACCTTAATCAGACGACTCCAAGTTGAAAAGCGAGGTGCGAGGTCATCCAAACATTTGCCTGGGGGCAGGTCGTGAGAGTATGTATCCGTTTTTCGAGTGGAGCATCAGGACTCAACTCCATCTCAGTATGAGACCACTCACTGGGAGGCTTAGAGAGCCAGTCGTGGTCTGTTTTCCACCACGTAGACTCGACAAGCTCATGTGCTGATACGCCATGGGACATGGTGTCATTGAGCCTCAGGGATAGTCGTCTGTATCTCCGACACGCGATTCGCTAAGAAGGTGTGCCATTTCGAAGGATATTGAGAGAGACACTCTAAGACAATCATGGCGTCTGTCTAGCAGTAGAGACTGAAGATGATGAATTGAGGTATCTCCGTAAGAGCTCGCTGAGAACGGGCCACAAGAACAGCTGCGATCAGCTCCAAACGTGGGATGCTCAATTGCTTGAGTGGCGATACTCTGGTATTAGCGTAGAGTAACACAACTGCAATTTTACCAGAGTTAAATGTAATTCGGGAATAAATAACACCTGCGAATGCAATTTGGGATGCATCAGCGAAACCGTGTAGTTCGACGGACACGACAGTCGATCCTGTACCGATCCAACAGGGGATTGTCATGGCAGTTAAGTGGTGCAGCTCATCAGCAATACGATTCCATGTAAATAAAACAGAGTCCGGAAGTGGGTCGTCCAGTCCAGCTCTATAAGCTAGAGTTGTTGCATGAGTGCTTTCGCAGTGACGATAACGGGTGACGCCCAACCTAACGGATCATAAAATCCTGCGATCTGCGAAAGGAGAGATCGTTTGCTGTGAATCATGGAAAGGGAAGAAACCACTTGGAATTGGAAGGCGTCTCGATCAGGGTTCCAATAAACGCTCAATGTTTTAAGGCTTTCATTTGAGGAACGCGAAGGGTTTCAGGCAAGACCGTAATTTTCTGGACTTATGTCGGAAAGTAGCGACGAATCATTACTCGCCCATTTACGTAAAGAAAATCCGCCACCTTGTAATAATGATTCTACATCTTTCCGTAGAGCGAGTGCAGCGACAGCGTCGGCGGCTCCGAAAAGGCAGTCATCTACGTATAGACCCCTGAGCAGATTAGAGCGAGCTACTGGATATTTGCCACCATCGTCGGCCAGTAACTGACGGAGTACCAGCATGGCCGCATGACCCAAGGGGCGCTTGTTACGTCGAATGTAACGGTATTAAGATGATAATGAGATATCGGTTGCTCAGGAGAGAAACTCCAGACAATCCGTTGGTGATCACGATCGCGTGGATCCACCCATATTTGTTTGCACATTTGACTAATTTCAGCACTAAAGACCTGTACAAGGACAGTTTGCAATTTTGGACCTGTAAGAAGGTGGTCGTTTAGTGATGTAAAATTGGAGGTTTGGTTCGAGGCATTAAAAACTCGAAGGGGAGTTGTCCAGCTAGTCTCCTTTCTCACACCATGATGAGGCATGTAATAATGAGAGAGACTTTGATTGACGGGTAGAACGAGGCTCGTATGTCCTTGATTGAGATAATCTGACAGGAAGCCAGAGTACATTTGAAAGTCGTCAGGTTTCAAATACCAATAGCAGTGAACTGCGACGAAGTCGACGCCGAAGAGAGATTGCAACTTAACAGCTGAGACAGTGGCATGTGCTGTGAGTAACCACTGGATTGCAGTGTAAACAAATTGAAATAATGTTACCATGCGTAGAAAATAGAACGAAATTCCAACAGAAAGAGAATCCTCGATGACCTTGAGATACTCTCACTTAAATTGGTAAGCCTTCGAGCAGGACAACGACGCTGAAGAATGTTCGCAGTAATCCGAAATCGTTGTCGGGTTTCTCCGTGAAGCGTCGGAACTGGGCGTCATCAAAATCGTCTTTGTCGTCCTGCAACATGCATACCGCGACACATACGGATAAACCTTTGAATTTAAAAAAAGTTTCACGTAACGGATTCTACAATGATCGAAATAATTCATATTTGTTGTTTTTGAATTTTTTCTGCCAGTTTGGAATCAAACAATTACATATCGAGGATTTTTCAATTATGTAGGTGTTTTCAACGACCAAGCATGGGTCGTTGTTTGGAGGCGCATGTGCATCGAAAAGTACTATTATTTACCATTAACTTTACTTAAATAGGTATTATGTAGTATGGAAACCTGTTTTTGACTGTGTCAATAAATTCAACAGGATTAATTTGAAACTATATATATATAGGGTGGTCCATAATTAACAAATGTTTTATTATTGACAGCCCTAACACACGCCGATATTGTGCCGTAGGGCAATATGAAACTAGACAAAACAACAAAAATGTTGATATGTCATAGAGGTCAAAAGGTTGATATTTAAAGGTTGCGCAGAGGTCATGAACATTCACAATATAAAGCGAATGTTTCAAAAGACGGTTAACCAGGGGTTTTTTGAGGATGCTAAATACGAATCCGATGGCAAAATTTCGAAATTCAAAATGACGGCTCCAATATGGCGGTCGGAAATACGTATTTTCACTGTATATGCGCGAAAATCTGTATCCTAAGGTTTTTGAGGATGCCAAATACGAATCCGATATCAGAGTTTTGACATTCAAAATGACGGATCTAATATGGCGGTCGAAAATACTAGTTTTCACTATATATGCGTGATAATATGCATTTAAGGAATTTCAAGATCAGGACGATTAGATTTTCACAGTGTTTATCATAAAATGTGGTTACCCAGGGTTTTTCGAGGTTCTATAAATCCAATTCGATTCCAGTATTTTGAAATTCAAAATGGCGGATCGAATATGGTGTTCGCTTTCTGACCGACGAATTTTTAAATCGCTTCATGATTTTTTTACGCGATTTAGATTTTTAAATTATACGACAGAAAATTTGAAAACAAATGAATGCATTGTAATTTGCGACTTTTATGAGAATTACGCGTTTGTTCTTCAAAATGCAATCCAAGGGGTGCACTGGAATAATGACCAAGCAACTGTTCATCCCACTGCAATTTATTATAAAGACAACAAAAAAACTTTGCAAATAAATATCCTTGTTTTAATATCCGAAACACATGGAAATTGACATGATGGCGTGGAAAAAATAAGAATTCACATGGAAAAGGACTATACGATTTTTTTTTTTGTTTTTTTTTTTAATTTATTAATTAACGGGCGGAATCGCCCTTTTTACTTAATTTTTGACACATTGTTTTTCAATCGTGAGATTTAAAAATTAGTCGGTCAGAAAGTGTTCGATTTGTAAAAGAATGTCTCATATGCGCGATAATGTTCATCCAAGGGTTCCCAAGATCATGAAGATTTGATTTACATAGCATATATCACAACATGTGTTTACCCAGGGTTTTTCGAAGTTCCACAAATCAAATTCGATTACAGAATTTTAAAATTAAAAAATCGGGTCCAATATGATGATCGAAAATACCCGTTGTCATTGTATACAAGAAAAATTTCAGTATCAAAGGGTTTTTCAGGTCGCACATTGCGAATCCTTTCGCAAGATTTTAAAGATTTGTGTCCAAAGATTCTCAAGAGAAAGTTTGAAATTTAAACTGGTGGATCCAATATAATCGTCGAAAATTCGTGTTTTTACTTTATATACAGGAAACTTGGTATTCATGGATATTGATCAGAATTATGACATTGTATTTTGTATTTGATGGTTTTCAAAGTCTCCGAATTCAAATATATTGTCACTTGTATTCGAACGACTTTAAATCTTTAAAACTATCAATATCAACAAGAGGAGAACAAATCGACGCTTCGGAACCGAAAGTTAAATACGTAGGAAATAGGATTATATTGTAATGACTTTCGAAATAGAATTATCTTGATCTGCCCTCCGAGAAGGGATCTCATAGTTTTGAGACGTCGAAATTAAACTACAATTTTTAAACTTATCGATTTCAAATTTGAAAAAATGATTTAGTCCTCCATAACGTAAATCGTATCATAACATAAATCTTCCAGAAAGAATAAGGCCTATGAATTTTAAAACTAGCATAGCCATTCCTGGAGAAAATATTTAAATATTTACATTCATAGAATGAAGATGAAACAGCCACTTTTGAACTTGGACTTTTTACGTTTAAGTAGTTCGACACGTAGTTCGTAGGATGAAAGAGGACTGAGCCATAGGAATTCGTAGAGAGTTTTGCTAGTGGCTTTCTCATCCCACTCTATTCTATTTATTGAATTTAAAAAAATTGTTTTTTTAACAAATTTTCAACTGACAACCACAACTTTTAAATGTATTAATTTATCAAAAATTGGTATCTGGAAGTAAGTTTGGAGGAAATTAGCAACCTATATATTTACCGAATAGCTAGTAATAGGTTCATTGCATTTTATAATAATATTTCATTAGGGGAAAAGTCTTTTTTGTCGACATTAAAGCTATTGTAGCTAGATGGACTTGTCTTTCAAAAGGGTGATAGGTAGTGATGATGTAAATGAAAAGTTAAGGAAATGGCGACGATTACATTCGATCCACCTGTTTAAGTTTCAAACATTCTCTTGAGAACCTTTGGACACAGATCTTTAAAATATTGAGAAAGGATTCGTAATGTGTGACCTGAAAACCCCTTGGATACAAACATTTTTCTCGTATACAATGATATTTATTTTCAACCATCATATTGGACTCGATATTTTGAATTTTAAAATTCCGGAATCGAATGTGATTTGTGGAACTTTTAAAAACCCTGGGTAACCACAATTTGTGGTATATGCTGTGTAAATCAAATCTTCATGACCTTGGGAATCCTTGGATGCATATTATTGCGCATATACAGTAAAAGCTGGTGTTTTCGACCGCCATTTTGAATTTCGAAATTTTGACATCGTTGTTTTGTCTAGTTTCATATTGCCGTATATCGACGCCTGAGTCCAAGAACCTGCCGTTTCGCCGCAGCGTTGAAGAACCGTCCGTTTCGTGATAGTTCGAATAACCGGTTATTTCGCGGAAGTTTCGAAAAAACCGGCCATTTCAATAACTGTTCGAAAGCGGCCATCTCGTGAATGACAAGAAACAAGCGGCCAATTCGGAAAGGGATTCGAAGATGCGGGCTATTTCGTAAAATACTTTCTGTATATGGGAATTTTATAGTTGTACCACTGGCGAATAGTGGCGTGACATAATTATATTTATTTCGGAGATTAACAAACTTGCGAATATAATATGTGACATTAAAAATTAATAATATACGTTATATTGAAATGAAATATCTAACATTATTATTTCTTTCCTGAAGCATGTACAGAAAAATTTGACTAATACTCATTATATCGAATTTTAATAGTTCATATTTGCGATAACAAATAAATAACAGTTTTTAGAGAAATATCATTTACATATTTTTGTATTTCTCTTATATTCATGCTGGATACCTCCAACGCAGAATTTTTTTGAAATACTGACTAATAAATTAAATAAATATATAAAATACACATGATTCAATTTATTGAGGAATAATAGTTTAAAATTTATTTTTAAGAAAACTAAAGAAAATATGTATTTAAGCAGAGAATATGGTTATAATATATCCATCGATTAAGAAGTCCATACTACTCTAAGCACTATTAATTTAGGCTGCGGGGTCGAATGCTCTAGTTTTAGTACTTTTATTCGGCACATTCAATTTTTTTTGCTTACTTCACTTCGTATATTGAAATAACACTGTTACTGAAATTGAATGATAAAAAAATCAAATATGTTTTTATAATAAGATCAATTAATACTGCATAATGTTTTTTAAGTACTGTAAATAGATTAGATAACAATGGATTGTAAGTATAATTTAATTTTAATTCGTAATAATTTTACTAGACTTTGAAATATTTGATGTTTCCCAGTATCGTTCCCAAAAAAGTTAAATTAATTAAATTTAAAAAATCAGAAAAATCCTTTGTTGATTTGTTTACTTTTTAACTATGCAAAGTGTTTCAATGTGCCTCAATGGAATTTTCTAAGATGCAGTTACGACCGTAAAGATGTTAGATCAACTAAAAATATATGCTTCCATCATTTTGAATGCTTTTTAATTTACTGGAAAAACAAACTCCAGAAAATGTTTAAAATTTAGTAAATTAAATAATAAATAACAAATAATTAAATAAATTTAAAATTTCGTTCCCTTACTTATATTTTTAGTTGATTTAACTCCTTTATTGTCGTAACTTCAACTTCACCAAAATTTCGTTGGGGCTTATTGAAATATTCTGAGTAATTAAAAGGTAGTCAAATTTACTATGATTTTTTTTCAGTCTAACGTGTAATTAATTATAAATTTACTAAAAGAAATCGTCAACAAAAATAATCCAAAGAACACGTACGAAGTGCATGCATATAAAAACTATAATAATGACACTTCTATGCGATGACAATCTAGAAAATCTTGATTCATTGATGCGATGCGGAAGTGGAATCACAATAAAATTCGCACATACAGAAATTATTTTACGAAAAGGATCGCATCTTCGAATCCCTTTCCGAATTGGCCGCTTGTTTCTTGTCATTCACGAGATGGCCGCTTTTCGAACAGTTATCGAAATATATCGAAATTTTTAAGAGTTTCGAAATTTTCGCTAAATGACCGGTTATTCGAGCAGCGTTCGAAATGGCCGGTTATTCGAACTTATTACGAAACGAACGGTTCTTCAACTCTGCGGTGAAACGGCAGGTTCTTGGACTCAAGCGTCGATATATAAGCTATGTAAATACATATGGGGCAAAATTTCTCAAGTGTACCAGGTTAAAAAATTCATTTAACGGGTGTGGATGTTTTCAATCGCTCGTAACTTTGATTCTGTTGCTTTAATCAAAATAGTACATCGGAACTTTTTTCATGATGATTACTCGGTCTTTCAGTTGATTATGATAAATTATTTTGTAAGTCAATGTTTAACCCTTTTATAGTGAAATTAATAATTAAATCGAATCAAAGATGCTTTTTTTGTTGTTTTCGAGTAATCGTAAAATTAATGATTCGCTGTGTTGCTTCGAGTGAGACTTGTCACGACTTGTCCCGCTCGAAGCAGATCAGCGAATCACTAATTTTACGATTACTCAAAAACAACAATAAAAGCATCTTTGCAAATTGGTAATCTTATAGGAAAAACTCTCAGCTTTCATTTGGAAATAATTTCAAAGCATTAAAATGGGTGGAACATGGAGAAAACGCCGATTTAATTATTAAGTTCACTATAAAAGGGTTAAATATTGACTTTCAAAATAATTGACCATAATCATCAGAAAGCCCGTGTAATCATCGTTAAAAAAGTTTGTATGCACTATTTTGATTAAAGCAACAGAATCAATGTTACGAGCGATTGAAAACATTCACACTCGTAAATTTTTTCAGGTGTGTAACGTGGGACGTTTTTAGTTCTAACAAAAATTAGTTTTCCCAGAGTTTCATCTTTCTCTAGCTTGCACAGCTGTTACTAATAAAATTAAAAAAAAGGAAATGTACTATTTTCCAACATTCGACAACCAGAAGATAAGCTTCTTGCAACATGTGGCCGAGAGATACATGTCGAGCATCATCGTAGTAGAAATGCCGCGAACCCTCTCGAGTTTCGTGTAAATTTATGATTGTTCGTAGATCAGTTTTCGATCACACGATCCGCCGTAGCCAACGGCCGGAGCATTATCCCATAATAAACTTAAAAATATCTTATACCGATAGAACACTTCCTGTTGTCGAATACATGTGGAAAACTAAAAAGGCTAAATAATTTTTGTCCCGAATGATGTCACGTCCTCGTTGTTTTTCTTTTAGTAATACCAACAATTACCATTGCAACTATTATAATCAATTAACCATTAATTATAGAAGCGTTACTAATAAAATTCATTGTCAGCGTACAATTAGATTTATGTCAATAAGTTTAGAAGTATATCTTAATCAATTTAATACCTTTTTAACGGTATTAATTTAATAACAATTATGATTATAAATAATAAGTAATTGGAGTATTGCGCGATGCATATATCATCAATTGCGAATATGTAATCCACGTAATATTATTATTGTATATTAACTACTAATTATTATTATTGCGTTTAGATATAAGTTTATAATATTATATTGTAAGGGAAGATAGTATACATCATATCCACTTTTCCCCACTTTTCCGGGCATAAGCCCTGCCCTTTTTTCTCTATCGTCCAATCTTGATATAGACAATTTTTTGACTCTCATCTCATGAGCATAGAGAGGGAGAAGTCCTAGAGCTCTAACCGAGGTGACGACTTAGGAAAACCTATTTTCAAAAGTTCAGTTCAAAAGTTTCAGTTAAAAGGTTTAGTTAAAAAGTTTACTTAAAAAGTTTAGTCCGAAATTCGACAGTCTGAGAGTCGACAGTTTGAAATTAATTTGAAGAGTCGAAGCTAAAGTTGGGCCCAAATAATCTCCGACTAGTAAGCAATTTGTAAGTTTCGTTTTATTTTAATCTTTTTCTTATAATTATACAATTTTGTTTACCATTTTTTGATTTCCAGGATAATTCCTTTTTCCTTTTCCTCTTTTCCTTATTCCATAGAACAATCCAAATTAATTTAAAAACTTGAGGTTGGATGCTTCTAGTTAAGGTACCAACTTCGAGTATTAAATTAATTATTTAAACAAAATTCTTCCATCTAAATTCAAAGGCTTGAGGTTGAACGCTTCGTCGTCAAGGTACCAACCTCGAGGTATTGAATTAAAGACTTGTTCGATTCTTAATTTTGTTGTCTTGTTAAAGACTTTTTCGATTCTTAATTTTGTTGTCTTGTTAAAGACTTGTTCGATTCATTCGATTTTTTTTAAACCAATCCTATTTCAAAGGCTTGAGGTTGGACGCTTCGTCGTCAAGGTACCAACCTCGAGGTATTGAAACAAAAGGGATTTTCTTTTCTTATTCCTTTTTTTTTATTAGAAACAAATACTTGAAGTTGGATGCTTCCTCGTTAAGGTACCAACTTTAAAGTATCAATCTAACCACGTTTGTTTTTGTTAATTAATTGAACCCCAAATCAATTATTCCCTAGTATCCTTTCCAAAAATCATACTATCTTCCAATATTTTGTAATATACCTAAAATATAAATTATAATAATGATAATAATAATTGTATATTTTATTTCACCATTTCTCCACCATCCCGGTCGTCCCAAGGTAAGAGGGACGAATTATAAATTTTAAAAACTTCTTGTGTTCGACGCTGGACGTAACAGGTGAAACAGTGCTCTGGTGACCTGCTATATGAAAAAAAAATTCATTTCTGAAAGAAAATTGTAAAAAATTTCGATTTTTCTTTAAAAAGATGGCTGTAACTTTTTGAATATTCATTTTTTGGGGATTTCGATTGCAGGCTCTGAAAGAGCGCGGTCAAATACATAAGAAATAGTTCCTGAAGGATTTTTCACATTCTTAATCGCCGAGAAAATTAAAGTTGAAAATGAACGAAAAAAAGTGTCCGTCCCGGCGTTAAAGGGTTAAGTCGAAAAGTCACCAGCTCTACAATAAAATGCCTATAGAATTAAATTTATCAACCATATTGTACTAATACATCAACCAGCTGAAAAATCCCCCCCCCCCCTCTTCCTTCAAAACAATTTTTCAAAAAATCAAATATATTTTATGGTCCACTTTTTATGAAAATAATGAATTTAATAATATTTAAAAAAAAAAACACCTTTTTCTAAAGTAAAAAGCTTAAAAAATAGCTGTAATCAAAGTTTTGAGACGCCAATTTTTGTCCCGATTATCAAAAGACATTTTCTAATAAATTACAGTAGAACCTCGGGACTTCTAAATTCACGGAACCGAATGCCTCGAGACTTCTAATTGTGTTACGCATGAGTTCTGTACAATTTTCAGTGCCGTACGCGGCTTGAAAATTTGTCGTCTACCCTTATTGAGGCCAAATAATTAATCCGCAATTTTACGATATTTTTGCGATATAAAGGTTATTTATTAATGCTATTGTTAAATAAAGTGGAATGTACTTTTAATGAATAAAATATGATACCGATATTATTTATTTTAAACATTTTATTGCCATTGAATTTGTCTTTGAAAATATTAATACAGGTCCACTTTGAATTGAGAGATCTTACAAAATATCAGATTATTGTTTTCAAAAAATGTTTTTAGACAGCACGAGAGAAAACTTCTTCAAAATGCACTTCCGAACGTTGGAAATATAAAAAAAGCGCACAAACATCCTTTTTTTACTCTAAAAAATATAAAAAATCTGAAACCTTCTGTCGACAGTAAAACTCTCATAAAAATAAGGTTTTAGATCTAGAATCTTCTGTCGATAGTTAAAGTCTCATCGAAACAAGGTTTTAGAACTACAAACTTCTGTCGATAGTAAAACTCTAATCAAACCAAGGTTTCGGTTACGAAGTCTACTGTTAATGATAAAACTCTCATCGAAACAAGATTTTATTTTATACACCTGGCAAATCCTTTTTGTGTTAATTCCATTGGTTAAAAACCTATCGAAACTATAAAAATTGCCGCATCCTACGTATATCTATGTTTATGTACAGAAAATACAGGGTAGGGTTAAGTATACAACGTCATACCCCAGCTAATGCATTGAGTATTCGTTGATGAAAAGTTAACAAAATATTAACGAACGTTTACAGATATTAACATTTCGATAACTATTTGTGATGTGTTTGTTGGGGTACCCCTTCAATCGCGATCGATAGCCACCTCTGAGTTGCATCTAATTTTACACCACGGGACTTCGAAGTGCTGAAGGCGCTTGCTTAGAAGTCTCGAGGTTCTTAGAAGTCCTAAAGATCCCGTGGTTCTATTATAATTTATTTTTTGAACATTGAATTACTTGTAAATAATTACTTAAAAAGTAATAAAAAAGTAATAAATAGTAATAATAAATAGTAATATAAAAGTAATGAATAGCGAAGAGCGGTAAATTCGGTATTTGGGAATTAAATTATCATTGAATGAGCCCCAAATTATGCCTGCGAAATAAATCGCTTACGACGTTTCTTTGAGCCATTTCCCTCTTGGTCCAAAACTCGCGCATGCTCATAGCACGGGTTAGACTGGTCGTGGAAAATTCGGATAGGGTATTTTGAGATGACCCTGAAGTTAGCGGCCGATTCCAGCGGCCGATTAGTGGGAGCGCCGGCCACCAGCGGTTCTCAATTTTAAAAGTTGAAAAACGTTTTGTGCCGCGGCCGCTTCGTACGATTTTTATTCCTGACATTGCTGACAGCCTATATAAAAAATTCCAACCTCCACTGACCCAGGCGAGGTAGTAAAATTGGGAAAAGTTGCCCCTAATCTCTATAACAGCCGATATCAAAATTTTAAGACTTGAAAAACGTTTTGTGCCACGGCCGCTGGGTATGATTTTGATTCCTGACATTGTTGGCAGCCTACATAAAAAATTCCACCCTCCCCTCATCCCGCCGAGGCAGTAAAATTGGGAAAAGTTACCCCAAATCACTATAACAGCCGATTTCGAAATTTTAAGACTTGAAAAACGTTTTGTGCCGCGGCCGCTGGGTACGATTTTGATTCCTGACATTGTTGGCAGCCTACATAAAAAATTCCAACCTCCCCTCACCCCGCCGAGGCAGTAAAATTGGGAAAAGTTGCCCCAAATCTCTATAACGGCCGATTTCGAAATTTTAAGACTTGAAAAAAGTTTTGTGCCACGACCGTTGGGTATGATTTTAGATCCTGACATTGTTGGCCGTCTGTATAGAAGTTTCCAATATCCTCTGACCCCGCCGAGGTAGTAAAATTGGGAAAAGTTACCCCAAATCACTATAACATCCGATTTCGAAATTTTGATAGCGGAAAAACGTTTTGTGCCACGGCAGCTTCAAATGATTTTGATTCTTGACATTGTTGGCAGCCTATGTAGAAATTTCGAATATCCCATGACTCCGCCGAGGTAGTAAAATGGGGAAAAATTGCCCCAAATCTCTATAACATCCGATTTCGAAATTTTGATAGCGGAAAAACGTTTTGTGCCACGGTTGCTTCATACGATTTTGATTCCTGACATTGTTGGCAGTCTATATAGACATTTTCAATTTCCCCTGTCCCCGCAGAGGAAGCACAATGGTATGAAGCGGCCGTGGCACAACACTTTTTTCAAGTCTTAAAATTTCGAAATCGGCTGTTATAGAGATTTGGGGCAACTTTTCCCAATTTTACTACCTCGGCGGGGTGAGGGGAGGTTGGAATTTTTTATGTAGGCTGCCAACAATGTCAGGAATCAAAATCATACCCAGCGGCCGTGGCACAAAACGTTTTTCAAGTCTTAAAATTTCGAAATCGGCTGTTATAGTGATTTGGGGTAACTTTTCCCAATTTTACTTCCTCGGCGGGGTCAGGGGAGGTTGGAATTTTTTATGTAAGCTGCCAACAATGTCAGGAATCAAAATCATACCCAGCGACCGTGGCACAAAACGTTTTTCAACTTTTAAAATTGAGAACCGCTGGTGGCCGGCGCTCCCACGAATCGGCCGCTGGAATCGGCCGCTAACTTCAGGGTCATTATTTTGAGAGCATTAAATTAGCTTTAAATTATAGCCCTAAGAGAATTTTCGTATAGCTCTTCAGTCACTGGTTTTACGCTGTGGACGCGCGAGCTTGACGTCAAGCTAGCGCATCCATTCGTTTTTTTCTTATTAGCGAATAGCTATAAATCCGGTATTTGGGTATTAAATTAGCATTAAATGAGCTTTAAATTATGCCTGCGAAATAAATCGCTTACGACGTTTCTAGGAGCCATTTCCCTCTTCGTTCAAAACTCGCGCATGCGCATAGCACGGGTTATACTGGTCGTGGAAAATTCGGACTAGGGTATTTTGAGAGCATTAAATTAGCTTTAAATTATGGCCCTAACAGAATTTTCGTGTAGCTCCTCAGTCACTGGTTTTACGCTGTGGACGCGCCAGCTTGACGCCAAACTGACGCATCCACAGATTTTTCCGCTTTAACGAAGCGCATTAAATTCAGCATAGGAGCATTAAATTAGCATTAAATTAGCTTTAAATGATGCCAGGATTTAAATTTCATTTTTGCGATGTGGATGCGCCAGCTTGATATACCTAAATATGACTTTACTGAATAATAGGTAGCCAAGTAAAGCTGAGTTACAGAATTCCGAACGTAATTTTTTGTTGCCAAAAATGATGTAAAGGAAAGCCTTTCTATTTATTATTGCGTTTATCTCAAACGGAATAAAGGAACGATCTCGTTAAACTCCGAGTCACATTGGTTGCCTTTTCCCATTCCGAATGGCGTATTTATTAGCCGATATAAAAAATGTTAGTATGAATTACATCACATCAAATCATTTTCGCTATAACGTAGTGTGTCAATTAGCGTCTGTTCTTAATATGCTTTCAAAGTAAAAATGAGTTATGAATCAGGTGGGAATAGGGATTCCTGCCACGCTTCACATGGATAAAAAGTGTATTCTTGAAGAATCAACTTTAGACTATAACTGTTTGTACGATTTCCCAGGATACATCTAGCGGTATGAAAAAAGATTCGAAACAATCTCTTTATGAAATTTATATTTCTAACTGCAATAGGAACTCGAAGACATTTACTTTTTTCTGTATATACTTGCCCTGATAGTAGTTTTCGCTGCAAGTGCGTAAACGTTTTTTCTTCGAATGTGAGGGTCGCAATCACATTCAGACAAAAGAAAATATTACCCACGCGTCGAACAATATTTTTTGACGTGAAGTCGTACTTTACGCAAATTTTAATGAAAACAGTACTTTTTGATACAAGTGTGAACATTTTTTTTTGCGAATACGAAGTGTTACGGCCCGAGCCGATGGCGAGGTTCGTAAGCGGATTCGTATAAAAAACATTTTTACACGTATGCCGAACAATATTTTTTGTTGCAATTGTGCGGAAAGTGCGCGGGAAAAAATAAAAGTATGCGTAAAGTTCCTCTCCTTCGGCCTGGGCATCAATCTTGTATCGAAAACCACTATTAGATACTATTTCAGAATAAGAATTTTTCTCATTCTAAGATTATACCAGATTTGAGCTATAGTAGTAAAATGCGGGCCAAACCTCTTTTATAAGCGGCGTTACTTCCTAAATGGTTGCATTTAGTATCTTAATACATAGTAAGAAAAGCTACGAATGTTGTCCGGTCTACATTTTACTACGTAAATAGGACACTATCTGTTATTCTTTGTGCATCTTCAAGTCTCAATTGTGGTTAGATATACATTTTATAAAGAAACTGTTCCGGAATTTCATTTTTTTGGTATTGTTAAGATGTATCTTGAAAAAATGTATAAGTTATAGTCTGAAGTTGATGCTTTAAGGCGAATACATCTTTTATCCTTGTGAAGCATGGCAGGAATCCCTATTCCCACATAATTTCTGCCTCATTTTTACATTTAAACCATATTATTGATCAATTACTTCTAGTATTTTGCAATTTTAAGTGTCGAAGATATTAGTAAACAAATAAAAAAAAATACAAAAAATAAAATGAAGACCAAAGGGAAGTTTGGTTTTCTTTATAAATCTGATCTCATATTTCATTCAGAAAGCAGGTCGATCAATAGCCCTGAAAAGAAACTCGAATACTGAAGTGGTTAAATAATAAAAGTACGACACTAATTCATAGAATTCCTTTTTTGCTAAAATGAGTTTACGCGATGTAATTCATACAAATATTTTCTTACAGGTTAATAAATATGACATTGGGAATGGAAAAAGGCAACCAATGTAACTCGGACTTGTACGAAATCGTTCCATTTTTCCGTCTAAGATAAACACAATAATAAAGAGAAAGGTTTTCCTTTACATCATTTTCGGCAAAAAAGAATTTACGTTCGAAATTCTGTAACTCAGCTTAATTGGCTAGCTATTGTTACGTAAAGTCATATTTTACGAGAGGAAACCTAAACATTTGAAATTTCTTGTTTTTTTAATGTTCGAGTCTGAACCGAATTATTGTTAGATTAAGTTAGTCTAGGGTCCAGTCACTATAGGTTAGGATGCGACAAGGTGGCACCACTGCCATATAACTATGTACAAATGTAACTAGGTATAGGTATAGCGCGAAATAACAGTATTATTAGATTGGTGGCACTGGAATGGGCTGGAATCCAATGCGGAAATAACTGAAATACAGATTGCACAACAGAAGCGTTTTACTCGTTAGCCAGTCGAGTTCGTACGGAAAACTGGACATTTTCTGCATGATTTTCTGTATCGTGAAAATCTGAACACGTTGATAAAAAGTAAATTGAAACTAGTGTTGGCGTGGTGCCTCGCTCGCTTCGCTCGCTCAGAAACTTCGACCCAGTGGAGAGTCCGCTATTCCTTAAGACTCATTTGTTTACTAACAGCTTTCAATTATATTATAAAAATATATTGATATTTGGGGGTCCAATCATATTTAGGTCCAAGTGGCTTCGATAGATATGTTACAACAATATAGTGTTTCTTATATGTATGAAAATTGAAAATGAGCATTTTCAAAACTTCGACCCCGACAACATGCCAGCCGAAGTATTAATAAATAAAAGTTGCTAAACACTTACTTCATGCACTAGTATTCTAATAGACTATTCGATGCATATTACATGTTTACTGTGTTTTACTAATTACTGTCTGTATTATTATGATATTATATATACAATATATATACATATAATTCGTCAAAGATATCTTGAAAGTGTCGAAAAGATATGTGACGGATATCTTATAGATATCTATAAGACATCTTTTAGATATATCGAAATAGTTATTTTCGTATCAAGGGCGTAAAAGAACTTATGCGCCCGTAGGTGATCACCGCGCCCGAGGGGCTGGCAAAGACTACTCCTGGGGGGTAGGGGGTCGAAACATCGAAATTTGATGAAAAACAATAGGGTAATTTTTTTGCCGCGATGACCAAATTCAATACTTTTTCAGACAATAGTCATAAACATTTTAAACCAGTTTTTATGGCATTTTCGTTGACTTTAGGAAGAAAATGCATACAACCTTTTTTGTAGAGAATTGCATCTCTAAAAAAATCTGAAAAAATTCATGGAACCTTGTTTTGTGGTGGTAAAACTTTTCCGCACCGGCCCCATAGCATTTTTAAAAAAAATTGTTTTTCGACCCACCCTAGCGCATGTGCGCGGGCACTCAACTTTCGCCCCGCGTAGCGGGTATGGAATATGGTCATTCTAACAAAGCCGGGAAAAAATACATTTAGCGTTACCCAGGAACAACGACGTGGACGTAGTATTTTTTTGTTCCCTTTGGGGTGCTTGTTTTACTTGAGTCCCCTTGTCTCTCACTGTTCACTTACTTGAGTAAGGGTTCGAAATGTTGACCTTCCACTTCAATGCATTTATTTATTCTTTCTTCAAATGACTTTATACAGGATAGTATCATATCTGCAGAAATTGCTGCGCAATCAGTTCTTATGCGTTCCACCATGTTTTCACGAGTCGTTGCTACTTGTTCATAAACCTTGCCTTTTAGGTAACCCCATAGGAAGAAATCCGGAGATGTTAAATCAGGTCACCTCGCCGGCCAATTAATGGGGCCACCTCTACCAATCCACCGACCATTGTAATCACGGTCTAGTACTTCCCTTGCTACTCTTGAAAAATGTGCTGGGCAACCATCATGCTAAAACCGCATTGTCCGTCGGACATTCATAGAAACATCGTCAAGTAGTAATGGTAGTTCTTGTTCCAGGAAATCTCGATAATTTGTTCCATTCAAATTACCTTCAATGAAATAAGGACCAATGAGTTTGTTTCCTATGATTCCACGCTTTAGTCTTACACTGAGAGACCGTGAATATTAAATTTTAATATGGGGATTAGAAAGTTGCGATATCCATTTACTTCCCTTCAGGAAAGTAGAGAAAAATATAGGTGAACTGGTTTCGTGTGACTCAATTTATTTGATATAAAATGATATGCTACTTTGTTTTCGAGTTATGTCGCCCCCTAGCGTTATGTAACAGAACCGGCGCCGGTGATAGCCGAAATGCAAGCGATGTACATGTATGAAACCACGTGAGTTCTCTCGGGGTGCGGTAGATGGCGCCGAAATCCCCAAACGAAGTCGCACTTCGTTTTGTTTAATAGAAGCTGGTTTGACCGTCAATGCTCAGCTTATTTATTCTCATTTCGCAAAAAACGTACACAGAGAGAATGAATGAGCTGAGTGAAGGGACATAACGCATTTTTTAATGGATTGCGTGATGTCCTCTTTAATTTATTAAATAATAAATTGAAAACATAAAATGTAATTTTATTGAAGGTAGAAAACTTCACATATTTATAAAACTGCTTCCATATTGTATGCACAATTTTTAATGTAATCAGTTTTGATTTTTAATATGAAGAATATCAATTATTCATAATCTTAATTTTTCGAATGGACATTATTAAAATTTTATATTCAGAATAACAATTTTCGCAATAGGTATTACTAAATATTAGAATTTTTGATATTAAATTTTCATAAAGGGATCAAATTTGCCCTATTTTAATATAAAAAATATTAAAATTTGGTAAAATAATACTAAATTTTAATAAAGTCGGTCTCTCAGTGTATTGCGGCGATTTAAAAGTACTAACTAGCGGGCCTGGGGATATCCTTGCGGCAAATCAATTATATGTAGCTGTCATCTGATCAATTTATCAGAAGGATAAAAGATCGATAATAGGGCTTCACGTTGAAGACTTGAAATTATTCCCCCTTACACACCGAGAAAGTAAGGGTGGGGATAAATTAGGAGTCATTACATATCATTTTTAAAAATATGAAATACGTCTACTTTACTTTCTGGTGACATTCTCAATTTCTAACACTATTTTACACATTTTCATTTTTATCATCGAACCGAAACGCAAAAACTCGTCGATCAAATTGATGCACTTTTTTCCGAGGAATCCAAATCTACAATAAAAAATGGGGGGGGGGGTCCCTATTTAAGTTTTATTGTCCCCCCTCCGCCCTCCTTCAGGGGGCGGAGGAGTGGGTTGATTTCATTATCACTGGATACCCCCCTTCGCGTCGGACAACTTTCATCTTACACCTTTTTTGATTCTGTGCATAGTTCTCGAGGTATTTCAATGTCTTCAGATAAATTTGGATTTTTATTGATTACAGCGCCACCTGTGAACCAAAATGCAATAGCTCCTAGGTCAAATTGGTGTACTTTTTCCCAGAGAATCTAAATCTGCAATAAAAAATGGGGGTTCCTATTTAAGATTTATTGTTTTTCCCCCACCCCACCTCCATGAGGTGGGGGAGGGGGTCAATTTCATTATTACTAGATGCCCCCTTCGTGTCGAACAACTTTCATCCTACACCTTTTTTGATTCTGTGCATACTTGTCGAGATATTTCTATGTCTTCAGATAAATCGGCCACCCTGTATACAAAGATGCTTAATTTATGGGTTGTGAAGACTATTTACCATATATAAAAATGCACATATATTTTCGGTTGTGGGGACCTCGGACGTACAATCAACAAGTTGTAGGGACCTAGTATCCGCAATTTCTGGTATATACGTTCATATTATAAAGCAAATATATACGATAAAAATATGTATATACAAAGATGCTTATATTATGGGTTGTGAAGACTATGTACATACAAACAAATAGATGTAGGGACTAACGTTCATAATATCACGTGTATTCTCGTATTACGTAGTGAGTAAATAGGATATATATGTTTGTTAAATAAAAAGTTGCATACTGCACGGTTTTAAAGGCATTGTACGCACAATCCAAGCGATACAAGGACCGGCCTTCATAAAGTCATCAGTATTACATGCCGAGTATATATATATATATATATATATATATATATATATATATATTTACAATTTGAAAAATACGCAGCATATATATATATGCTGCGTATTTTTCAAATATATATATAACCACTTTTTTTCTCTCTCTGTAGTCTTTAAAATTGCAAAAATACACAGCTTTTTATAAAGGCCAATCCCTGTACTTTTTAGATCGTGTCTACAATGTCTTCAGAAACCTTAAAATATAATATCCTATAACTTGCTGCATAATACACGTATACTGTAGATATGGAGAAACCTAGCCCCTGCAACTCGTGGTTTGTATGCACATAGAATTTACAATTTGAAAAATACGCAGCTTCGTAAATAAGAATTTAATTATATATACATATGTAAATTCTATGTGCATACAAACCACGAGTTGCAGGGACTAGGCTTCTCCATATCTACAGTATACGTGTATTATGCAACAAGTTATAGGATATTTGTTTTGCATTTAGAAAAATTTATATATTTTAAGGTTTCTGAAGACATTGTAGACACGATCTAACAAGTACAGGGATTGGCCTTTATAAAAAGCTGTGTATTTTTGCAATTTTAAAGACTACGGAGAGAGAAAAAAAGTGGTAATGGAGCCATAAAAAAGAGTAGAATAGATTTTAACCTCTATAAGTAGTAGAATTTACTATATATAAGGTTAGTGTTGATATTTGAGTTTATTTACGAATGATTTAACATTCGGAAAATAGTAAATGGAACAATTTTATTGTACCATTTACCATGGAAATAGTGAATGCAACAACTTTTTGGATTTATGCGTTTTGCTATTACAAAAATATTCCGTTAACTATTTCCTTTCTCTCTGTGTATGTGCGTACAAACCAGAAGTTGTAGGAACTGACCAGCTTATCTCACTTATACGATTATAAAAGTTATATTAAAAGACGCACATTTCATGGAATGTAAAGATGATGTACGCACAAGAGGACAATATATTGAGGACAGTTAGTATATAAGAAAGCGATTATCGTTCGACGAGTATGTGCCCAGTAAACGAAAAAAGATTGAGAGCTCAAAAAATGGGTTGAAATGCTAGAAAAGTATTCATTCATATCGGCAGTGAATACCTGGGTATCTATGGTAATCCCCGACTGCCCAAAGAGGAAGTACGTATAAACCATTACATGTGGGGATGCGCTTCATAAAATTACGTAGTCGTCATATGCTAAATGTCTCGATTACTATATGGTGAATATGAACGACATATTTGAAATATATACAATGATGTATATTTTGCGGATTGGGAAGACTATTGACATACAAACCAAGAGGTTTAAGGACTGGCCTTCTTAACATCACACATATATGTTTATTATACACCGAGCATGTGGGATATGAGCATATCTACCAAATTTCTTATTTTCTTCCCGGATAGAAAAGTGAAATTTTTTTTCAAGGCACACTTTTCGGAGTACATTTATTTTATTTGTATAGGTTAGAAGAATATGAAAAAATGCGCGTTACTCATTGTTTCAGAGACACCTCTAACATATGTTAAATAAAAACTTTTTTCTTCCTGTATAATTGAATTATAAAGTTTATGGACTCTTTTAATAATACAATTTTGAATGACATGTTCAGGATATCCATTATCTGATAATATCTGTCTAGCAAATTTTAGATGTTTTTCTCTAAATTTTACGTTACACAATTTTAAAGCTCTATCAATAATTCCATATGCTGTGCCAAGTTTATAACACATACGATGATTAGAACTGAAAATTAAGTACCTTCCTCAGAAAGTTTTTTATGGAACCAATCAGTTAATAATTTTCCATTATTATTAATTACTAAAATATCTAAAAAAAACTCAATTTATTATCTTTTTCTACTTCTAATGTAAAAGAAATACGATTAGTAAAACCTTTAATTTTTGGCAAACTATTAAAAATAGGCAAAATTTGATAATAAAATGATGAATAAAATCCAAAGGAATACTAGTAAAAATATAATCTACGTAGCGGTAATAATCCGAGTAAAAAAAATTGTCTTTGAGAGATCACAGAGCGATCTCGCACTCGTCGGTCTCGCTGATGTCACTCATATGGGACGGAGCGAGACTTCCGAGAGACTAATTATTTCGCTGCACTATAAAAATTCGTCTCTGAAAGATCTTTCCGAGATCTCGCGGGGAGTTAAAAAAAAATTATCACCGTCGGGATTCGAACCCGAGACCTTTCGTTCTTGAAGCTGGAACTCTAACCACTCGGCTAGACATTCATTTTAGGAAGGATAACAAATGACACATATTTTAATTAATCTGTCATTGAAATTCGGCATTGATATGTGTCATTTGTTATACTTCATTAAATGACTTTCTAGCCGGGTGGTTAGAGTTCTAGCTTCAAGACCGAAAGGTCCCGAGATTGAATCCCGACAATGATACAATTTTTTTTTTATTTCATTATTTTATTTTTTAATCGATAATTTTAACATACTATTTTAACCTTTTTGTTCATCTCGCAACAATCTCGTTCCGTCCCATGCGAGATTAAACCTGCGAGATCTCAAAAAGATCTTTTAGAGACGAATTTTTATAGTGCAGCGAAATAATTCATCTCTCGGAAGTCTCGCTCCGTCCCATTAGAGTGACATCAGCGAGACTGACGAGTGCGAGATCGCTCTGTAATCTCTGAAAGAAATTTTTTTTTACTCGGGACGAGGGTAAAAATTATAATCAATAAATTATAAGCAATTATATGAGATAAGGTGAACCCATAGACACCAAAAACTAGTTTGTAAACATTATTTTGAAATTTGAAATAAGTTGAATTAAGAATTAAGTGGAGTCCCATAAAAAATTCTTTTGTAGGTAAATTAATAAAATGTGAGATTCCATTTTTTGTGTAAAATATATTCAATTAATTGTGTCGAGACATTAGTGAACAATGAAACTACATCAAGAGATATCAAAACAAAATTTGAAGGTAAAATTTTTTATTTTAGCTCTCATTGCAAAACTATCTTTAATATGCCTAGAAGAACTAGTAGAGATTGAAGGTAAAGTAGAGTAATAAAAAGCCGCTAATTTATGTGTGGGTGAATTAATAGTAGAAACTATAATGCGTAGCGGATTGTCTAGCTTATATGGGTGATTCTTCAGAACCTGTGATTTTTCAGTATGGAAATTTGGACGACAATGAATGTGCTCACTTAACAAGCTTGGATACGTTTTCGGGGTACTTTTGGGTTCCCAAAAGTGTACCAGAAGTTAATACGCTACAACTTCAAAGGAACAGTGAATACAGCCTTATTACTTAACCCTTTTAAGAGTACATTTTTATTTGCATGGAAAACAGTTGAAATTTGTTACTCGGGGGTTTTCGGGGTCTCTGATCACGAACTTGAACTCATACTTTCAAAATTTAAAATGGCGGATCCAAGATGGCGGATCGAATTCGTAAAAAATTACTCGACCGAGATAAAACTGAGTACTCTTTTTTTTTTTGTCGCTGATCACGAATATGATCTCATATGTTCAAAATTCAAAATGGCAGATCGAACGTATCTAACTTATGTGCCTTACTCGATCCGCCATTTTGAATTTCTCTAAGCTGAATTCAAATTCGTAATAAGGGAACCTATAAACCCTCGAGTAACGAGTTTCAAGAGATTCCGATAAATTTGAAAAAATTTGTCTACCGTATTGCATCCGCCATTTGAATTTTGAATTTCTGATAACGGAGTGGTAATCAACGACCCAAAAACATAAAATAAATTTTGTCAGGGTACGTTTATAACTTTGTATTCTCAAACATGAAATTCTTTTTTTCGTTTACATGTAATAATTACAATTGTCAACATGTCAACATGTCAATTAACAATGATTTTTTTATCCAGGTAACATTTTATAACTTTTTTTTAAACACAAAATATTTAATAAACTTTCATTTAGTTTAGAAAAAAAGAAACCGAATCTGTAGGACTCAGTAACTGCACATACTAATAAGAGTTCCATCATTATTTTTTGAGGCTGAAAAATAGGAAAAATATATACAGAATTTTCCTGCGGTGAACTAGTATTGCGACTGGGTCATGACGAAGAGATTTCGAAAGAGTAGCGAAGCCTTTAGACATTTCTGAGAGATACAGCATACCTGTATGCAAAGTGTATTGTTCTCGACTTGCCCCAAAATGTACTGACTGTACTTCAGTTCCATATTTGCAGGTATAATTCTCACTGAAATCCATTAAAATCACCAACTCATCTGAGCCCAAATTACTTGTTAGTGTCTTCATGATTTTCTTCTGATGAAAAACTCACAGCTCATGAGCCATTAGCAAATCCAATTCAACTGAAAATCGATCCAAACTCTTCTGTACATTGCATGTAATTTTATTTTTCTTCGTAATTAAAACAGTTATGGGTTTTGGACATTTTTCATTAAGGCTATGCTCTCTATTTGTTTCCCATTTCATATAAAACATTTCATCATCAGGATTCACGGTTTGCAGGTTATATTCCAGCTTTTTGCTCATGCACTGCTCACATCTTCTAGCAAGACACTTCTCCAAACGTTCACAACACGTAATTTGTTTAATAATTTTTTGTGTAGAATTTTCTGCCAAAATTTTCATTCTGTGTAACGCACTGACCAACAATCCAAAATTCTCATGGGTGTAGCAGGCGCACGTATCTCTTTCAGTCACTTTCGGGGCCACACTATGCGGCGGACGATATTTAGCGAATAATGAGTAGCTTATACGAAGAGAGGTCTCACTACAGAGCTTCAAGTATAAATCTTTGATACTGGCATCCATGTGACGTTTGGATACTAATTGACCATTCCCTTTTTTGTAGTTCTTTTTCCCTGGATCAATTTGAGAATTTTCCTCATAAAATTTTGGACCCCTTCTCTCAGAAATTTCAAACCTGCAGATTCCTTCCTTGAGTATTGAAGTGGCTCGCCAATGTGGAAAATTCTGGAGGAAACAACTGGTACTACATTCTTTCTAATGAATGCTAATTTACGGTATTTTTTAACAATTTTTCCGGATAAGACTCTTCCCAATATTTGTTTAAATTTATTGCTTTTAGAAGTTGTATAAGAAGTCTTAATTTGCTGCATAATGATTTCTCCTGCAACTAATTTTTCAGTTATATCAGGATCGATCTTTCGTCCATTTACAAATTTTTTCATTTTTGAACAGGGAGATGTGTATTGAAGTCCTTTAGGTTTGGATCGAGCAATTTTTCTCCGCAATTTGGCCACTTCCTTCTTCAACTTTTCATTCTGACGATTGAGGTTCGCATTATCTCGATACGATTGTCTTGAATTTTTTACAAGTCTTTTCCTTCCAACTTTGGCCTGTTTGGTGACAAAACTGTTACTTGGATCGTTGCCCTTGTTCTGACTGAGAATAGATAACTGCTGTCTCATTCTCCAATTCCTCTCGGCCAGATTCTCTTTAATTCTGCGGTTCTTTCTCTCCTTTACATTTAGTTCGTGTACGCCTTTAATTTTTCCCTCTTCCTTTCTTTTCTCATTTCGTCGTCTTTCAGTCTCGCAGTATGCCTGATAAGCTTTTGGATTATCTCGTATTTTCTGTCTTCTCTTCCTCGCTGCTTCTCTGTTTTTTTTTAAACGCTCCTCTCTGCCTGGCGTAGCACCCATTCTAGATTGACATTGGCTACTGGGTCGTTGATTCTCTCAATTGCAAATACCCACAACGCGTCTTGGCAAACTAAAAGATAATATAATAATAAGGCCAGGATTGATAGTAGTGAGTGTCAGCTTAAGTTCGAGCTCATGCCCGTGCTCACATTTATGGGCATGATCCGGTGCTCAAGTACGTTCGTTAGCTGATTCTTGATTTGAAAAATAAACTACAATGCAGATCACGTCGATACACAAAAAGACTATGAAGCGGAACACTTGGACATAGAAAAGCCCGTTGCAGATGACCGAAACTTCGAAAACTATGGAGCAGTAGATCTGGAGAACGAATAACCACGGTGCGGGACACTTAACACCGAAAGCTATGGAGTGGTATACTTAGATAACGAAAAACTACGGTGCGAGACACCTAGACTGCAGAAACTATGAAGCGGTATACCTGGATAACGAAAAACTACGGTGCGATACACCTAGACTGAAGAAACTATGGAGCGGTATACCTCGATAACGAAAAACTACGGTGCGATACACCTAGACTGAAGAAACTATAGGGTGGTATACCTGGATAACGAAAAACCTCGTTGCGGACACCTAGACACCGCAAGTTATGAAGCACTATACCTGGATAATGAAAAACCACGGTGCTAAGCGCCTAGACATTAAAAGCTATGGAGCGGTATACCTGGAAAACGAAAAACTACGATGCGGTACACGTAGACTGCAGAAGCTATGGTACCGTATACCTGGGTAACGAAAAACGTCGATACGGCACCTAGACACTGAAATCTAGATCGAAAAACTACGGTGCGGACATACCTGGATATCGGTCACTATAGAGAAGGACACCTGGACATCGTATACATGATTCTCAGGATGATTTGCAAGTCACGAATCAGCTTACAAACGTATTTGCACCGGATCAAGCGTAAAATAGTTTTCATTATTATATCGTATGTTCATGCCCACGTTACTGCTCTATTCTCATAAATGTGTGCACCGGGATATGCTGCACGTTAAGCTCCAACTCACGACTGTGAGTCCGAGCCTAACACTCGAAAATCGATCATCAGAAAGGATAATATTATTGAAAATCTCTGTTTTCGTACCTTCTATCCAAACATAGTGACGGTACGGACAATGACGGTACGGACATTTGCTCTTGAAACCCGCGAAGCACAGAGAAGTTTTGAATTTTTATTATCGGGGAAATTGAGGTTACTTCAACCTTCCACAAAGTACAATTTGCGACCTTAAATACTCCGATTTCGTTAATAATAAAAAAACCACAGTTGCTGACGGTACGGACACCTATTTCCGTGACACGTGAGTTTTCGTTCAATTTGGAGTTATCTTCGCACACAGACCCGCGTAACTCCGATAATCGCCGGTGTAAACATTCAAGTGGATGTCTGAGTGTCAAATCGTAGTCATTCCCGACATATTGGATTATTGTAGGAGGCGCGGCGGCGGTTTAATTCAAATTTTTCAAAAATTTGCAAATTTCGAGGACATTAATGTTAGTTAACGTATGTGCTCATTATTATTATTATTGGATGATTGAATTCATGTGGAAAAGTTGTTGTCACCTCATATCTTTCAACCGGAAATTGTTTTATTAGTTTTCATACTCCGTTAGAATAGAAATTACGTCTTGAAAGTTCAATTTTTAATTTCGGACATGCGACGGTACGGACATTTGGGGTCTACTTTTCGTTGTTCTCAGTTAGTGTATCATTTTTTCCAAAAATTACGTTCCTCGTTTTAAATCATTGTTCAAACGGGGAGTTGGGACGAAATGTTATTAAACAAAAAAGTTGAATTGTTTGGTTAAAAAAAAATTGCTTACACTCTTGGGACATTTCTGAACACAAAATGTCTTGTAAATTTTTCGTTATATGTATATTTCCAAAGATAAAGAATGACAAACTATGCGAAAAAATGATAGTGTTGAAAGTTATTATCTCCGAAAATATACATTTTACGAAAAAAGATATATTTTTGGTTCAGAATTGTCCGAAAAATGTAAGCAAATTTTTTTCGGGATCGAAATTAGAACGATCAGAAAGTAGACAGAACTGATTCTTTACCGCTCAAAAGTCACCAATTTTTACCCTACGTCAAATTTTTTCCGAAAATCGTTTGCAAGGAATATTTGATGCGACTGATTTCTTGAATGATAAAATTATTCATTATAAACATTCATACGAAAGGTAAATATCATAATTTCTATGGATAATAAAAAGGATAGCACGTGGTCAGTACATTATAGGTTAAGTAATATTCAGTTCAAGTCTGTCTGGCGAGTACGTTAGACGCATTAATCGCTCTCATTGTGTTACTCGAATTCTCACTAGTTTCTTTCTTTTTTTGTGAGAAAACTTAGTCCAGGCGGAACACAAGCACCATACCCACATTTTTGTGTAATTAGTTTGTGCTGAAACGTACTTCCATCAGCGCATGTGCCAACTACGTGATTCAGTGCCAACAACTTTAATGATAGTCCTACTACCATTGGTAACACGTCACTTGTCATCACACGGAGATTGTAAATCTTTTGATAGGTAGTAACTACATGCCTAGAAAGTCAGCACGTAAGCAATTATCACCCAACAAGCACAACGGGCAAGTTCTTAGGTGCAAAAGATGCGGTGGTCCAGTAAGATCGAAATATACATGTGCGATATAAGAGTGCGATTCGTAATCATCGGTCCTGTGCTATCGCGTACATTCGATCTAAGTCGGAAAATTATTGTTGTGCTCGTCAATTAGAATATCTAGTCAGTGACACGTGTATTGTCTCTCCCCCCCCCCCTGCGCTGGACTCTCCTCCTACCTGTTCGTCTCTTATCTCGCCCCTCTTTACACAAATTCCTCGCGATCCGTCACCGATCGGATCTTCTCGTCTTTAACCCACCTTCCATAGCCTTGCCCTCCCCTGGATACCCATTGTCTCGTACCAGTCCCAGCAGTTGACTCTTCGACGAGACTATCGCCGGAGCTAGCACAGCCTACAACAACCGCCATGAACAACGTTCCAAACTTACCGTCCTCGCTGGTTAATTTGCCCATGGCACCAATGCTATTAAATTGGGAAAACATGGATGCTAATGAACGCATGTCGTTTTTTATGCAGAACCAACTCAACCAAACAGGGCGCTTTGGTTTCATTGCGAATAGTTTAGCTGGCATCTCAGCCTCAACGAAAAAGTACGACAGTGAAATTCGTGATTTAAAGGATCTGTGGGCGTACGGTCAGCCTAATAATGAATTCATCATTACCGGCCTACCCTCTACATGCGAACTGCCATTGGACGAAATCGTTAGTCGTGTGTTAAATAAATTAGAACTAACAAGATACAATTCCAACGTTTTCATTATCGGCACTAGAAAAGTCGCGCATAGAAGCAATGAGAATCGTAATAACGCTGCAGCCGCACCGCCCTCTACATTCTCCATCATTGTTACTTGTCTATCTGCTGGACTGCGCAATCTCGTCTTGGAGCAGAAGAGGAAGATTGGAAAGATAACCCGCGTAGATATCTTTCCTGATCTCAACCCTCAAGAAAGTATCCCGATATATGTTAATGAACTTTTGTCCCGTCCCTGTCACCAATTGTTGTTTGAGCTAGAGAGCTGTCAAAACCGATTTCAGGTTCGCGTATATATGGGTTCGCAATGGAGCCATATTTTTTAAGCGTGATGGTAATTCACGCGAACTACCAATAGTAACTGAATCAGATCTCAAATTGATCCAGTGACAGCCGATCTGCAACTCAACCGTCTCTCAGACTGTTACCAATCGGACTGATGCTCTAAATTACCTAAATGTTGTGCATTGCAATGTAAATTCCATACGTGCTCATTTCAATCAGGTAGAAAATCTTCTCCAGAATACAAACAACACTCACATTTTAGCTCTATCCGAAACCTGGTTGAATCCCGATATCTCATCCCAGGCAATCTCTATAACCTCATACAACCTAGTGCGTAATGATAGAGCCTTGCGGTCAACTAGCAATAAGTTTATCTTAGGTGGAGTGGTAGCTTGCTACCTTCATGAATCACTCGTATATAACGTCTTAGAATAATAAGTTAATGCGTCTATTAGTGATCCGGAATATCTTTTGTTAAATGTAAAATTACCGCAGAATACTCGTCTTTTAGTAGCAATTTTGTATCGTCGACCCGCTGGTCATATGTTAACGGAATTCAAAAGTAAACTAGATCTTTATATGTCTACCTACCAAAATATTATTATTACTGGAGATTTGAATTGCGATTTGCTGGTTAGTGCTTACCACGCCAATTACTTAAGTAGCTTAATTCGTGATTACTCACTATATTCTGTTCCGTTTGGCGCGACGCATCACACGCAGCACACAAATACGCATACGCACATCGATGTGATCTTAGTTGATGCTCAAGAAAAAATAATTCATTTTTGTAAATATAACGCTCCCTTTGCGGCGGGACATTACTTGATTATGATCACCTATAAAATTGACTGTTTCTCCTATCGCCAAAAGACAATTACCTTTCGTGACTATACCAATTGCGATACCGAGTCTCTTGAGAACGACTTAAATAGAGCCATACAACTCAGCAGCCCCGAACTCTGTGATTCAAGTGCCGATCATGTATTCTCGTCCACTGAACTTTTGTCTCATTTTTATACTTGCGTTAACTAAGCCTTTGACAAGCACGCACCGATGATCACCAAAGTTTTAAGGAAAAATGCTGCCCCGTGATTAAAACAGCAGATTAAACATCGAGATCGAGTGTATTCCAAAGCTAGGCGTACCCGTGATATCCAGCTACTGGCCCAACACAAAGAATTACGCAAAATCATCAATTCCTTACTCAAATCAGCAAAAAACGAGTACATGTGCAATATTCTCAGTCATCAAACAAATCCTGCTGTTAAAGTGTGGGCACTCCTTCGCAAATTTGGACTATCCAAAGGACTCTCGCAATCCGCTTTGCAGCATTTTTCACCGGACGAACTCAGTAAACACTACGTCACTATTTCTTCGATCCATCAACCTTGTTCTGAGTCACATCTTCGACAAATTCTGTGCACTCCGCTCAATCTTAGCTCCCCTTCCTTTTCGTTTTCGTCTATCCATCCGGATGAAGTTCGTAGTGTTCTTCTGTCGTCTTTCACAAAATCTAAAGGCCTTAGTCCAGATGGACTAAAACTCATCCACCTTCAAAGAATTTTACGTATCATCGTTAACCCCCTCACAGCTATCTACAATTCTTCTTTACGCTCTGGTGACTATCCAACCTTATGGAAATTATCTTCCATAATACCGATAAAAAAATCGCAACACCGTTGTCGCCCAGTGACACTCGTCCAATAGCAAATCCACTACACATTTCGAAAATTCTAGATGCACTTGTAGCTAGGAAAATAGTTTCTTACCTAGAATCAAATAGTCTTCTCCATCCAGGTCAGTTTGGCTTTTGGAGGTTCCACAGCATCCAAACTGCCCTACTTAAGCTTACAGACGCTATACGTCGGGGTATTGAAAATGGCTTTCTCACCATTCTAGTTCTTTTCAACATCTCAAAAGCCTTCGACTCGCTGAATCATCCGCTCATACTTCAGTGCTTACGATCATTAGGATTTCATGACTTGTCCATAACCTGGATGTCCTCTTATTTAGCAAATAGGTCACAGCGAATTAGAGGTCTGGATGGTCTTCTATCTACAGAACTCTTCACAACCACTGGAGTTCCGCAAGGAACAAGTCTTGGCCCTATTCTCTTTTTGATAGTCATCAACACACTATTTTCCTAGTTGCAACATTGCAGAAATTCGACAATCGTCTTCGCAGATGATACGCAAATGTATTTAACAACACCTGTTAATCGATTCAGTCGTACTGTAAATTGTCTAAATGACGAAATCAAACGGTTTATTAGTTGGACAGTGTGAACTGTCGATCAGTGAGAAGAAGACCAAAGCAATTATCTTTGGCACGAGGCACAATCTTGCCACTCTCGATAATCTTATGCTGCCCCCGATACTGGTAAATGGTCACGAGGTGCCTTACGTGAATGAAGTTCGGGATCTAGGTGTCTATCTCACGTCTGACCTCACGTGGAATCGCCAGATGGTTCTCGAAAGATCGAGAAGACAGATAGACGACAAAGAGGACGAATCAGGCGCACAGTCCGCGCGGGAAGAGGGACCGCACACAAGCAGAACGAGGCAGAGAGACAATGACAACGCGAGAGAAGGCGCGACGGGCGTAACGAATCCCGCGTTCTCAAGTCCCAAACAAGAGATGACGTTAGCGCAGCTCAGGGAGCAATTAGAGAAGCTCGGTTTACCGACTGCGGGTAGGAAGGCCGACCTTATCGATCGATTGGAACAATATAAAAAAGTCTATACAGAAGAAAGCGAAGATGACGCGTTATCGATGCCGCCTCCCCACGAGGACACATCGGAAGTAGAAGACGGTGACTTCAGAGCGAGTGAGATGCGAAATAGAAGACGAACAACAACGACAACTGAGAAAAAGGCGTATAACACGTCAAGTTTATTTACAATCAAAGACGTTGAAGGAAGTATCTCTCATTTTTCGGGCGATGACAAGTTGTCAGTAGAAAAGTGGATCGATAAATTCGAAGATATGGCGACGCTGTTACAGTGGAACAATCTCCAAAAGGTGATTTACGCGAAAAAGCTGTTAAGTGGTTCAGCTAAAGAATACATCGCGTTGCAAAAAGGCATAACATCGTGGAAGCTGCTAAAGCAACGACTTGTGAGTGAATTTGAAACAAAATTAAACAGTGCTATAGTGCATGCGCAGTTATTGAAACGAAAGAGACACCCGAACGAAACGCCGAAACAATACGTGTACGCAATGAGTACGATTGCGAGTCAGAGTGACGTTGAAGAAGAAGCCGTGATGCAATACATCATCGATGGAATTCTAGACAATGAAGCGGCAAAGTCGATTCTGTATACTGCGAGCACAATTAGTGAATTACGAAAAAATCTGGAACGCTACGACAGGATGAAGGAGAGGACCGGAGGTAAGACGCAAAGAGAGCCGATAACAAATAAATCGAAAGTTGTAACGAAAGACAGGCGATTCGCAAAAGAGTGGAAAAGGACAAAAGTGTTTCGGTTGCGGTTCGAGCGAACATCTTGCACGCGATTGTCCGAACAAAGACGACGGACCGAAGTGTTTTAGTTGCAATAAATTCGGACATATTGCGGCGAAATGTGACGTGCGCGAAACAGTGAAAGCGGTAAACGTAGTGGCGCAACGTGCGACAGACGACGAAATAGTTGTAGAAGTGAACGATGTAAAAATCCGCGCAATGATAGATACGGGTACGAACCACACGTTGATGCGATATAGTGAATACGTAAAAGTTGGCCGCCCTCCGCTGCAAAAGACGTCTAGCATTTTCGAAGGATTCGGAAGCGCACATGTTGAAGCCGTCGGAACGTTTCATTCAATTATCAGAGTGCATGGCGACGATTATGACGGTTACATCCACGTGATTCCTGACTACGCCATGACTCACAACATGCTGGTGGGTAAAGACATCACACGACAAATGGAGGTGATCATTCGAGGAGGAGTGATCGCAATAAACAAATTAAAGAAAAACAAAACTCGAAGAGACGAAGAAGAACGACGCGAGACGATAGAAGACGAAACAAACGCGAAAGAAGAGACTAACGATGACGCTGTATTTCGCGAATTGAGATTTGTAAATTTAGTCGAAAAAAGTGCAATCGATGTCGACAATCGATATCGGCCAGAAATCGAGGCGATCATCGAGAATCATGTGCCAAAAAAAGAAGTGGTGACCGACGTCGAAACAAAAATTGTGTTGCAAGACGAAACACCAGTTTGTATACGACCTCGACGACTGGCTGTCAAAGAAAAAATAATTTTGGATAAACAAGTGAACGAATGGCTAAAAGAGGGAATTATCCAACCGAGTAAGAGTAAATACTCGAGTCCAGTTGTGATAGTTCCGAAGAAAAACGGAGAATACCGAGTGTGTGTCGATTATCGGCAATTAAATAAGAAAATAGCAAGAGATCGATTCCCAATGCCGCTGATAGACGACCGAATAGACGCACTCGCGAACGCAAGAGTATTTTCTGTGCTGGATTTGAAAAACGGGTTCTTTCACGTTCCCGTTGCTATGGAAAGTCGAAAATACACATCTTTCGTGACACCGGACGGACAGTATGAGTTCGTTAAAACGCCATTTGGACTGTGTAATAGCCCTATGTCGTTTTTACGTTTTATTGACGAAGTGTTCCGTGATTTAATTCGGCGAAATGTGGTACTCACATACGTTGACGATTTAATCGTGCCAGGCCAAGACGAAAAGGAAGCTTTAGAAAATTTAAAGGAGACTTTGACAGTTGCGGCAGAAAGAGGACTATCTATCAATTGGAAGAAGTGCGCATTCCTAAAACATCGGGTCGAATATCTTGGTCACATTAACGAAGGAGGAACAGTGGGCCCGTCGCCGATGAAAATCAAAGCCGTCAAAAACTTCCCGAAGCCAACTTCGAAGAAAGCGGTCCAGAGTTTTCTCGGGCTGACCGGATATTTTCGAAAGTTTATTCGGGATTATTCGAAAATCGCAAAACCGCTGTCAGAGATGCTGAGAAATAATCAGAGGTTCCGATTCGAAGCCGAAGAAGTACAAGCGTTCGAAAGACTGAAGCTGCTATTGATGAGAGAACCAATTTTGAGAATTTATCGTCCAGACGCTATGGCAGAGTTACACACCGACGCGAGTAAAGACGGTTATGGAGCTGCGTTGCTTCAGAAGAGTGAAGACGACGATCGATTCCACGCGGTATATTTCTCTAGCTGGAAGACGTCCGAAGCCGAAAAGAGGTTACATTCTTACGAGCTCGAGGCTCTAGCAGTGATACAGGCTGTGAAAAAGTTTCGGGTATACCTGTTTGGAGTAAAATTTACGCTCGTGACCGATTGCTCAGCTCTGCAAAAAACGTTGAGCAAAATTGACATTTCACAGAAAATTGCCAGATGGGCGTTGATGTTAGAAGAGTTTAAGTTCGAAGTAGAACACCGCGCTGGGACGCGCCTAAAACACGTGGACGCATTGAGTCGGTATCCAGTGATGGTAATCGAAGACGGAATCACGCCGATGATTCGAAGAGAACAAGACGCCGAAGAGAGACTACACGTCATCAAGAAGGTCCTGGAAACGGAGCCATACGAGAATTATTCGTGCGAGAACGGCGTACTAATGAAGAGAACTGGCGAAAAAAATGTAATTGTATTGCCGCAGAGTATGCATCAAGAAGTATTTCGGAAAGCGCATGACAACGGACATTTTGGCGTAAAGAAGATGCTCGAGACTATCCAGACGGAATATTATATTCCCAAACTGAGAGAAAAGCTAGAGCGATATGTCAGCTGTTGCGTGCGATGCATAATGGCTGAGGGAAAACGAGGAAAGAAGGAGGGAAAGCTGCGGACGATACCAAAAGGCGATATTCCTCTCGCGACTTACCACATCGACCACCTAGGGCCGATGACGATGACGTCGAAGATGTATAAATACCTATTTGTGGTAGTCGACGGATTTTCAAAGTTCGTTTGGATCTATCCGACGAAAACGACAAAATCAAGCGAGGTTATAGATCGTTTGAAAAATCAGCAGAAGACGTTCGGAAACCCGAAAAGAATCGTCAGTGATCGGGGAAAGGCATTTGATTCCTCCGAATTCCGAGAGTACTGCAAGGACGAGAACATTGAGCACATACTGATAACGACGGGCGTCCCAAGAGGCAACGGACAAGTCGAGCGGATAAATCGGATAATTATCCCGATTTTAACGAAGTTCGCTCACAATAATCCTGATCGATGGTATCGGTACGTCGATAAAGTGCAGTGCGCGATAAATAGTACTTACCAACGAAGTGTTGGTGTAAGCCCATTCGAGGTACTTTTTGGAGTAAAGATGCGACAAAAAGATGATGCCGAAATACTATCCTAGATAGAAAGGGAAGCAGTATTGCAGTTTGATGAAGAACGCGAAGAACTACGAATTCTCGCGAAGAAAAATATTGCGAAAATTCAGGAAGAAAATCGTCGAACACATGATCGAAACGCCAAGTCAGCCACGAAGTATAAAGTAGGCGATTTAATTGCTATAAAGCGGACCCAATTTGGACCGGGCTTAAAATTGAAAGACAAGTTCTTGGGTCCGTACAAGGTGACTCAAGTCAAGGGCCACGATCGATATGAAATGATTCGACAAACCGATGGCGAAGGCCCACGTATCACGACGTCGTCAGCTGACCAAATGAAACCGATCAAGGTGTACTCTTCGGGGACCGAAGAGTTGCAGGAAAGGCCGAGTGTAGGACAGGGCCCTCGGACCGGGGGCGACGTCACTGAAGAGACGAGTGGGGAAAAATAGACAAAGAAATCAGTCTTAACCGAACACTGATAGGCGACGCGTCGATTGAATTACCGCTATCATTTTTTTCGTTTGTACAAATAAAGTTCTTTTCTTAATTTCTCATTTGTTCATATTAACTGTCTCGTATCTTTTATCACGACTCTTATCAAACTCAGACCCTACATGTATGTATTTGTATGAGTATGAGTAAACATATATACCACATCAATTCATACATGCTACGAACTGTGCGGAATCAAACTTTGTCGATCGTAAATCGAGCGGAACTATTTACATTCAGATTAAGAATTAGTAATTACTATCCGATTCTACTTTTTAGATAAATATAGGTTAGTGTTATTATTATTATGTATCATATGTAAATATCTTTGAAAATTTTGTGGTTGTCCACGGACGCCTTTTTCCAGGACAAAAATAAACGGTTTCAAATCAAATAAGTGTGATTCGATATTTTCAGAGAATTTGAGAGAGTGAACGAAAATTGTCTGAGAAGGGAAATGTCTGTCCCAATAACACTGGTTAGTTTCGCAAATATACCACTTCAAATATAAAAACCTTATTTGATGCATTTTTAAAGTTCTAGAGCATATTGATAAAGGTCAGAAACACCAGGATATTGCCGAAATCTTCGATATTTCAAGACAAACAGTTGAATACATTGGCAGAAACAAAGAAAAAAATTCAAGAACAATATCAAGTGGTCAGCACAAAGCACCTAATAAAAAATCAAAGCGATTTTCCAGCGCTGAAAACTGTGTGTTAGAAGAGATTTTATTCAGATGGTTTACACAAAATCAAAAGGAAATTTGAATTTTGCGGAAACCTTAAGGGTGCGCATTACTCGTTCGTTGCTCGGCATCACGATAATACAACTGGTGCTGATAGATCGCGTTCATATGTATATGTACTTATTAGGCAAAATAGATGCTAAATACACGAACCAATATCATATATGGAGAAATATATAAACATGATGTAAATTACCGACAGTTTGAGGTCCAGAAAGCATTTATTCATATACCGATACTTCAAGGACCTAAATTTTCAGGCTTTGTTTTTAGTATACATATAATCAATGGTCAATATACATACTATATATACCAATACTTATAGTATATACTCATTTTTAATGAAATAAATAAACAAAATGTATATTACCGATAATCTGAGGTCGAACATTGTTTTACATACCGATAGTTCCGAAAAAATAGAATGAGGTATGAAACAAGCGCTATCACGATCAACAAGTTATTATGTAAAGCTAATTCCATCAACTAGCGGTCAATATCGCAGTTGAAGATAAACAGCTGCAATAATATAGTAATAACTATAATACAAATTTCTACATTTTCGTACACGGAGAGAAATCTGAAAGGATGAAACTGTAGGTATTCCTTCGCCACTGTACTAAGAGTTGGTGCTGGTTCTGCACCATGTGTCGCGTGATATCAATGTAAGAAACCCACAGTCTCAGACTGTGAAAACTCTTAGGATGAGACTGCAAAACTGCGATGCTTTCTTCGAGGTTTTCTCCCGCCTAAGTTTTACTTTTTAGACTAGGGCTCTCGCGGACTTTTTTGTAGGAAATTTCCTCCTCTACAAAAAAGGTTTAGTAAATTTTTGCTATATCTTGCACCGTTTTCGATACGGAAGCGATAGAACGAAGAACATCGAGTTTTTAAAACAAAAGATAAACATGGCGTCGGACGCTGAATACGTTGTTTTTTATTCTATTGAAGGGCGATTAAACTTAAATCATACTTAGTATAAATCTGTTGAGCGACTCAAACCATTATTCATATTTTCGAGATGTCCGTGTTTACTGTTGATTTATCTAGTATCGAATTATAAGTAACATGCATTCAATATTGGAAATTTTTGCAAAGTTGCCCAATGTGAAACTTTTTGAAAATTTCTTTCAATATTCGAGTAGATCTCGTCGAGATAAGTATTTTTTATCTCTTGACATTTTCTCGTATCTCGTCACGGTCTCCCTATAATTAACGTAAAAGTATTTGTAATCGAGAAAACGCGGAATGATACATTGGCGACTAACTCGTTAACGGTTGCTTATATGAAAAAATTGAAAAGGATAAAAATGTCTTCCTTTTAAATAATAAGAATGATACATATATTTTCAATGTCGAAACCAGCGGACTTAGCTCGCAAGGCCACAGTCACGTTACACAATAATAAAGTCACAGTTGTAACGGAATATTTCCTAAGAGAAATTTCGTTAACCAATTTATTTATTCCCATACATATTTTTATATATCTACACACATACATTTTATACTACAATTCATTAATATATAATAACAATTTCGGACTTCAAACCCCACGGCAGTTTCCGCTGCACTGCCGACACTTCTTTTTTTCCCTCCGTAAAAACATTCACTTCATCATGTCGTATTCAAGAAAGTGTTCAATTGAAGGGAGTTGATCCTATACACTATTTTGAGTACTTTATCGATGATGCTTTACTAGATCTTATTTGCAAGGAAACCAATCGATACCAAACTCAAAACCCAGAACCTGAACACATCAAAATGTCTCAGTGGATAGATTTAGAAAAGAAAGAATTGCTAAAATTCTTAGCTCTGAGTATTCTCATGGAACATGTCAAAAAAGGCTGTCTAAAAGATTATTGGAGTACTTCACCTGCTTTATTAACTCCAATATTTGGACGAACAATGTCACGCAATCGATATAGGCAAATTTTACGTTTCTTACATTTTCGAGACCATGAGATTCTATCTGATCATCCGTTGAGAAAAGTGAAAAATTTCATTGATAATCTCAAAGCAAAATTTTCAAACGCTCTTTGTCCGGGAGAAAAAGTATGCATTGACGAAAGTCTTACGCACACGCACGCACACGCGCGCGCGCGCACACACACACGATTTATTTTTTTATTAGATTTTATTTACGTTTCTTTTTAGAGTTATTGCGATTTACGTTAACTTGTGGTTGTTCCTGAGTTTTATTAATTTGCGTTCACTAATTTCATTCGCGTATGCACACGTTCAAAATTGGAGTTTTGGCAGTTGGGATCCTTTTTAACCATAGTTTGTAAGTTAGTTTCTCGATTGCGCTTTTCTCCCGTCTGATATGTCTTATTTATATATTTACCCCTTATTATATATGTACCCCTTTTTTAACCCATTTTTGCGTTCGCATTTATTCCGGTCATTTTTCCAAGCAATTTTACCATCGAGTCGAATTTTGAACCCTCCCTTTTAACGTATACATTTTGTTTCCTTATTACGTACTTTTATTACTATCTTTTGCTCTTAATGTATCTAATTTGTTTGTGAATATATGTATTTTTTATTAATATTGATTGTTTGCGTTAAAAATATTATTTATTGACCCTTTTCTTAAAATACGGGTTATAATTTGGCATCCCTGGACGGAAATTCGAGAGAATTTCCATCGATTTTATGAAAATTTGTTAAATTTGAAATTCTTATATGTTGAAGGTAGAATTCGCCGGAATTGAGTGTGCATTTGAAACTTAAAAAGCTCCTTGAAGTTGATTGTCCCTTGTTTACTTTCTTATTAATACTGTAAATTATTTCCTGTCACTTCCGTTAAAATTTTAAAATTTCGCAATTTTCAATTTATGTCGTTAACCTTTAAGTTCTTTCTTTTTACCCTCATTTCTGTTCTGTAGTTTATTATATTGAAATTTATCCTGAGTATTAATTTATATATAGTTGATACTTGATTATTATTAATATTATAAATCTGATATATATATATATGTATAAATGAATTAAGTCTTAGAACTTTTGTAGACGCCGAAGATAGCTTCAAAAATAAATTGGGTCCAGTCTAATATCGACTCTCGACTCAATGGGGACGAGTCCAGTCGACTGCCGACCCTCCGACTGACTTGGACATTTTTTCACAATTTAGTCTTAATGTTTAAGAGATGAGAGTCCCAAATAAAGATTGGATGATAAAAAAAAGGGGTCAGGGCTTATGCCCGGAGAAGTGGGAAAAGCGGATATGATGTATACTACCTGCCTTTACAAATGTAATATTATAAGCTTACATCGAAACGCAATAATATTAATTAATATTTAATATACAACAATCGTATTTCGTGTGCTTCATATTTCGCAAATTGATGATATACTCATCGCACAATACTCCGATTAGTTATTGCTTGTAAGTATAAACTAGTACTAAATTAATAGCGTGTATAGAAATTTTGAGCCAAGACGAAGTGCTCACTAGGATCTCGTAGGAGCGGCGTCTGGGTAAAGTTGTGAGACCTTACTTTTATCCTTTATTACTCCATTTATTTCAATAATAATTACCTTTGCGGATACATCGAATCGCGAGTTAACGGTGTGATCGCACGGATAATTGATGGACAACTGACTCGACGTGGCCTACGAACTACCGTCGGCAACGCTGCCGGAAAGTGCCGATAATTTACGAAGCGGTGGTCCACGCTTGTTTATTTGGAAGCTCTTATGAAAATTTAATTTTGAATGAAAAGAGCAAACAGCGTCTAATTAAAAATACTGTATTAAATAAGACATATCTCGAAACTTATTGCTGGAAATCTAATTGTCCGTTGACAATGAATTAGTATTAGTAGCGCTTCTATAATTAATGGTTAATTGATTATTATAAATATATAATAGTTGCAATGGTAATTGTTGGTATTACTAAATGAAAGACAGCGAGGACGTGACATCATTCGGGACAAAATTATTTAGTCTTTTTTAGTTTTCTACTCGTGTTCGACAACAGAAAGTGTTCTATCAATATAAGATATTTTTAAGTTTACTATGGGAAAATACTCTTGGTCAGAAAATAGGTTAGTCGCGTTCAGATTGCGTAATAAAGAACCTATTTAGAAAAGATCATACACGACTTCGAGAAATTCGTGTCTTTGTCTACGTCGCCGACTACTCGAGCTACTCTATGATTTCGTCAGACATGTGTTTTCCGGATAGACGTTGAAGAAGCTTATCTTGCGGTTGTCGAATGTTGGAAAATAATATATGTCCCTTTTTTAATTTTACGAGCAACATCTGTGCAAAGCAGAGTAAGAGAAAACTCTGGGAAAAATAATTTTGTGAGAACTAGTTAAAAACGTCCCACGTTACACCTCCCCCCTTTAAAACTGATTTCGGGGTGAAAAGATTCTCAAGAAATCGATTCAAATCTGCTAAAATTTAAGTTGTGGTTAACGATTACCATTGTTGAAACTTAGATCCTTAAACGTATTGGGTTTTTTTATATATTAAAAATTTTTCACAATTAAAGTTCTCTTAGGTCTATTCGGAAGGTATTTGTTTTCGTTCTGTCATTTTTGTAAACACTCGGTCATGAGAAACAAATTTAATATCGCCGGCTGTTTCACCCCCTAAATATGTTTTCCGCCGCTAAAAAAAATACGTGTCTCTTATTTTTTCATGTTCTACAACATATCCAAATTTCAGAAAAATCGGAGGTTTACACTTCCGTAGGTTTACTTGCGAGAGGAACATTCGGCTTAGGGATGACGACCCTACTACCCACGAATGCGCAGGAAAAGATGTGGAAGATCGGACTGTAATACTGTAACGGTCCGTTTTCCGTACGTCGACGTCTGTCCGTCGTGACTCGCTCAGTTGGTACGTCCAAGCTTAACGACGGACAGAATTGACTACGGGAAGGGAGAATGAATTGTCGAATATAGTTATGGATTATTTGCATACATTTATTCTAGTTGGTACATACATTACAACAGTAGTCGCACCTCTAGTCACACGGGTATACAGGGTACGAATCCCGAACGGAACGGCTCTTGACGGTGACGCTGTCGTGCACCACAGGTGCGGTGGGAGGCTCGGGAGGCGGAAAGGCAAACCTTTCCTTCCGGGATGCGGAAATGGAGGTGGCGAAAGAGGCAATCCTCGTCCACAGGGTTGCAGGAATGGTATAGGATTCCTCCACGAAGGGGTCGGTTTATGCGAGCGAGGCTCAGCGCCTTATTCTGCTAGAGAATCAATCCTCTCCGGCTGGTTGCCCGACGACAACTGGCATTATTCAATGCGCTACGCAATATATAGTCCGTCCGGATGAGAGGGGAAAGCGTCGTGCGCATCCGACGTCCAGAGTGGGGCGCGATACAGCGCCGTGCGCATGCTCATGACTAACGGCGGTATCCGTAGCGCGGTAAAGCAAACAAAACTCACGTTACAATACATCATCGTCGACCCAAGGGCTCGTCTGTAAGTCAATACTGGGTATGGAAAACTGTTGATGCCACCGCTCCTAAGTCTGCAAAGAAAGTCTCTGAACCATGGAGAATACGGACGAGCAATCATTACAAGAAGGCAACTCCTCATCGGACACTGGTTCCGCACGAGGACCGACTGGGAACGCGACACTTCGCGAAAACCAACCCAGCCACATCTACAAAGGCGGACGAGTCGTCTTTAGCCTCATCTGTGTTTATGGATACCGAGTTTGCGTACGAAACCCGTAAAGCGCCCCCTAGACTCATACTAAATGTACGCACATTTATCTATAATCGTCAACAAGATTTTTAAATTCGTTGGAAATATAGAATGGGTGTCTGCCATCTCAAAAACATCATACCTGAAACGGATGAAACTGCATCCGGGGTTAGCCATGTCAGTGACATTGGACATGAACAGATAAAACCTCCACCGCGGGAACTCCCGGAAACTGCGTTGGACAGGGTGACAAAAATCAAGAAGCACCGAAGGTATCGCGGGTCCTTCCACATGGAGAACATGTGTGACAGTAGTCACCAAGAACAAAAGTCGCACGTGCCCGAGGGAAGGCGAAGGGAAACATGCGAGCAAAGACGCAGGCAGCTGGATGCGATCTCCAGTAACCCATAGGTAACACGGACGTTTTGCCGGATTGCTCTTGCCAGACGTACAATGCGGTTACTCCCTCAGCTCCGCCGCATCGAGAGAGAGAAAAAGAAAGCTCGGATAAAGAGGATGACGCTATTGCAGCCGCGTATGGTTCGAGTAGTGCGAGGGAATTTCATACGTTTGATGCAAGTGCATCTCCTGATCGACCGAGTGGGACTGAGGTCCGAGGTAACCCCTCTTCGATCGACGAGGAGAGAGGGAGCTCTAGCGATGCACGTGATAAAGATCATTCACATAACGACGGCTCTGAAAGTTCGGAACGATCCGAGCTTATTACTCTCCCCTCTTTGTTGAGTCGAAAACGCAATGACGAGATGATGTCGCCCAGAGCAGAGAGTGACGCACATAGGTGGTTTGATCTCCCAATCATTTCAAATGGACACATCGCAGCCCGCGAATTCGAATGAAACTACGTTATTCAATTACGATTTGAACCCGCAATGCGCTGAACCGTTCGCCCTGTTGGTTAGAGATGAGGAAATTATGGAAGATGGCAATTATCTAATCGACTCGCTTATTAAGGTACATAAATAGAGAACTTGCATGGTATGGAATTTTCACATATTAAGAGTTAAAATTGATAAATTATGACTAAACGAGAAAAGTTACAACACAGTTTTGCAATTTTCGAAATAATTGTTTAGATATAAATTATTAAAATTTGCCGAATACTGAACGTCGGTTTGAATCGATGTCACGTGACTATGACGAAATAGTCGGTAAGGTGGCGTCGCTGACGGCAATGCAGTGGAACTACATTGCATATATATAGATATACATATACGTTATATGCATGTACAAAACGTCAAATAAAGTTATTGTTTACATTTTGAAATACGTAAACAGATTTTTTACAATCTAATTGTTTAAAAGTTTCGGCAACTGAATTAAACATTTTAAATATGAAAGGAGAATTATAAAAGGGAAAAGAAATTTTGCAAATAATAGGAGACAGCGACAGAAAACAACAATTATTAGATAAGTATACACAATTAGTCTGATAACCAGAGCAAAGTTATAATAGTTTATAATAATTTTTAATACTAAAATATATTATAAAAGTGTATATACTTTGTGTAAATTTCATTTGTTTCAGGAGCGGTTAAAGGAAAAATTGGATTTGTTTTGCTTATATTAAACGTGAGCGTTCTATTTCAATCTTACATATATACATACGTGTAATACATGATAGTATGCTTGTTTATTCTATTAATGTTCAAATGAAATAGAGTACGCTTAACTCTCAGACTAATTGTGTATACTTATCTAATAATTGTTGTTTTCTGTCGCTGTCTCCTATTATTTGCAAAATTTCTTTTCCCTTTTATAATTCTCCTTTCATATTTAAAATGTTTAATTCAGTTGCCGAAACTTTTAAACAATTAGATTGTAAAAAATCTGTTTACGTATTTCAAAATGTAAACAATAACTTTATTTGACGTTTTGTACATGCATATAACGTATATGTATATCTATATATATGCAATGTAGTTCCACTGCATTGCCGTCAGCGACGCCACCTTACCGACTATTTCGTCATAGTCACGTGACATCGATTCAAACCGACGTTCAGTTTTCGGCAAATTTTAATAATTTATATCTAAACAATTACTTCGAAAATTGCAAAACTGTGTTGTAACTTTTCATTTCTAATAATTATCTTTCGATTTAAATTAAATTTAAAAGTCATGCAAGTTCTCTATTGAAGATGACACCGGAGGAATTATGAAAAACCCTGGTTACAGAAGGTCGTCTCAATGAAACCGCCGAACCTGAAAGAGCGCGAGAGATTTCTTTCCTCACATGAGTACGGGGGTGACAATCACATTCGCTTATTCGGACTGCTCTACAACGTCAATATATGCGTCCATTATGTTGACGATGCAGTAACTACGATGTATTTTCATTTTCGGACATCCGAGGCGGCGAGGTGGTACCATTTACACCTGAAGAGATTGTATTTCACATCGTACAGGCACTGTTACCTCATGGAGAGAATTTGGGAGCATAGGGATCTCCTGATCCGAACGGTAGACTACCCGATGATGACCATTTTGCGAACAGGCTATCGTCTAATGACGAGAGTGACCTTCGTAGATCGGACCCAACAAATTGCTCTCTTCCAGACTCCTCCAATGAGAGAAATCGTGAATCCGAACCTCAGGATCCCGAGACCCTTGACACGAATTTTTCAGAATCAGGCGAGCCTATTGTAAAATTTTCAAACCGTCACTTGACAAGCGATAAGGAGAACATCGCATTCTTCACTACTGCTGGCTGTAAACTAGATAGTAAAGTAGGGAAATTGCTAGTTGAGAAATCCCTGGTGCATTCAAAAACACACAGAGCAAGCCAGTCCTACTATGGGCAAAATCATGGTAACCAAATCAAGTTTACGATGTTTGGAATGGTAGTGAAACTATCCAATTGTATCTCGTGTATGTTGCGCGGTGTTGGCCGGGTAGCCAAATTCGGTAGAAGCATGTAGCGCGGAGTACAGTAGTTTACGAACCGTAGCGTCTCGTTTCACGATTTCTATACAAACAAATCCACTGCGACGAATTTACTATTTTTTGATTATTTCTCAAAAGCCTTTGATTCAGTAAATCAGGCATTATTATAGAGTAATAGTCAATTATTTAGCTTTTCGAGTTGTCTTTTTATATGGGCTAAATGACATTTGTCTAGCAGAATATATATATATATATATATATATATATATATATATATATATATATATAAAATAAATTATAATCTGTAGCATTTATGCATAATTTAAATTATATGTAGCAACATGAATAAAATTTAGAAAATTTTTAATTGGCAATTATTGACAACTTAGTTAACAAGTCTATCGGAAATGTTCATCCACAATTTCGTCAACCACATAAGAATAAGATTTACAAATTATTATATTACAATTATTTTCCGGCAAATTCAATTAGAGAACGCATTAACAAAGTCATTAGTTCTTATACGAATACTTCACAACATAACAGAAATCGCTACAATAAAAAATAATACTCAAAAATGAAGCATATTAACTAGAGTGGTTAGCCCTACTCCCTGTACATGAGTTAGGAAAATCAGATCGCTCTGGGCTCTTGACCTTCGGGCTGCTTGGCATGCAGCCCAGTTCCGAGGTGGATAGGCCATAAGTGATATCCCGGAACAACGACCAACAAATGCCCACAGACGTTTTCAGTGGACGGAGAGTCTCAGAAAAACGACAGGATGGTCGTGAGGGCTAAGGCGTCATGTTTAGTACACACGAACAGAACAACGCGAAGGTCTCGAGTTCAAATCCCCGTCCGTGCATTTTTTTCTGTTAGCGGCCACTGTTGGAATATTCAGGGAACCTTAAAGGGTGAGAGCCCGAATTTGGGACCTGTATCGACTTCTGTCGGCAATCGTCAGTACCGCCAGCGTCTTTTCTGCGGTCGGAACGTCCGTCGTGGGTCTTATCTTGGATAAAGATGTCTCGGAAAGAATCGGATAATCCCCGCGATGTGCTCGTTATATCACAAACCGACGAATTCGCTGGTGGGACCGACACTGGCGTAGGAGGGACAGGCTCTGTGTGGGTCTAGCCGTGCAATCAGTCCATATGTTGCCTTTGTGTTATCACAACCTGAGAGCCGACCCACGAATAAATGAATTAATCATTAAAGCGGTGAAAAATTCCATGTCCTTGCCCTTTGAGTCTCAGGCAAGATCTTATTCGCTGCCACGAGGAGACTTGTCCGCTGCAGAGGGGCTACATGACCTAATTGGAGTGCTGGGAGGAATGATACCAACTTTCCTCGAAAACATCAAAAGCATTCCGATCTAACTACAATATGCAAAAACTGTAACCACTAACCCGATGGTTGAGGGAGTGGTTGCAGTTGCTGAATGGCGCGGTGCAATTTGCAGCGGAGGTGATGGATATCGGAGCGACTTTTCGGCTGCAGACTTCATTCATGGATTATGGAGCGCCAAGGAAGGTTAGAATTCCTGACACTCCAGCATCGTCCCAATGATCGATTCGGGTAATATTACTCCCACCTCTAATTCGAGGATTCTACGTCTATTCGCCCGAGGGCAGTTGAAAAATGTAGGTCTCACGTCGTCCTATTCGTTGCCGAAGTACTTATAGTCTGATGATGTCACCCGATTCATTGCACACAGGTAGCTCCTGAAGTAACCGCGTCCGGAATGACACTACGTGAGGTAGAAATTCACGGGCCCCAATTTTTTCCCCATCCAGGGTCCTCTCTCTCTTATAAGTATCCTGGTCCACCTAGCTTGGCGGTATTCATCCCATCTTTCTTGCTGGTTTCTGATTGTTGTTTCACGTTCATCGGTATCGAGTGTGGTCCTCTCTGTATCTAAGCGGCCATGACGCCTCCTCTTGCGCTCTTTTGCAAGCAAATCAACACGAATAATCCCGCAATAACCATGACTGCCTCTCTCGAAACCGTTCTGTAGGAAGAGGCTATCCGCAGTTCACCTCTGCGCTGCACAGCCATTATCTGCTCCCGATATTTCTTCATTTTCGTGGCGCCAGATCACACCTCCGCTCCATATAGCAGGATGCTGTTTGTGGTGGCCATGCGGAGTCGCCTAATCATCGGCCTAGGTCCACACAGATTGGTCCTTAGCCTACCTACAAAGCTGCGCCACTCGTCGATGCTGCTTCGAATACGCGGCCTAAATGCATCCAGTAATTCAGCTTGGTATCCAAAGTTACCCCGGGATACCAAGCGGGCGGCTTTGTAGAGACGGATACCTCGAGAACATTAATCTGGATGATCGTCGGGATTCGCTTACGCGTCAAGAGCACACTTATTTCGAGCTAAGGCCGATCCATAGTCTCTCATCCTTCAGGACCCTGTCACATTACCGCGTTAAGATTGGCTTGTGCAATATATACACTTTGAGCCACGATAACAACGACCGCGTCATACGCATACTCAATGAGTTTTACTCCGTCCGGCTTTTCTTCGCACCCTGTGCTACCCCGACGTTATTCACATGCTTCTGCGCCCTCCGTGGTCTCGTATTCGCTTAAAATATTATTCAGATAGTCGTCCACTGACCGCATGATATACTCCGGAATATTAAACAACCGTAGATTATAATCTAATATGTCGGGCCATCTGGCCGAATTAAGTGCATTCGATTGTCACGAACACTACTTTTGGTCTTGCCGCATGGCATGCCTCGTATTGCCTTTTGACGGCCTTGATAACCTCACTGATCGCTCCGATCGTTGAACGGCCTTTTCTGAAGCCTTGCTGCTTGTCGGAGAGGCTGTCCGCCTCCTGGACAGCACTCAGGATTCTCGGCTTTCATTACGCTTCGCCTAACTTTCCCATTGTGTTTAGGAGACTCAATGGCCCATATGAAGGATCTTGTCCCGTCTGCCCTTTACTTTTTCATCAAGTCTTGCTCTTTTTCATCGCTAGCTAAACCCGCCCTTTGTCAAGCATACATTGTACATTCCGCCTCCACATCGCCCCCCCCCCTGACCCTCCGCAAACCAGCCTCCGATTTAGAGTAACCAAAACAACCATAAATATTAATTTCGTGCCCAATTGCTCTCAAAAGCAGTTTATTGCAAATTAATACATTCATAACAATTCGTAGTTTTTTTTAAGCAGCCGCGGCAACTATAAACAACTACAAACGTTTATTCAACATCTACTATGAATTACAAATCATGTTCTGGCGTTTAAATCGTTAGTAGTCATATTTTGAGCAACTGCAAACAAATAGAAACATTCATTTCGTGTCTAGTGTAAATAAAATAAAATGTCCCACAGTTTAAATCATTCGTAGTAATTTTTTAACCAACTACAAACCGTCGTTTCCTCTATAGTGTTACTAAATGCAATGTCCTATGGTCTAAATCGTTTGTAGTAATTTTTTAAGCTACTACAAACGTCCCTTTTATCTGTACTGTCAATAAAATATAATATCCTACGGTTTAAATCGTTTGTAGTAATCTTTTAAGCTACTACAAACGTCCGTTTCACCTCTAGTGTTAATAAATTGCAGTGTCCTATGGTTTAAATCGTTTGTAGTAATTTTTTAAGCTAATACAAACATCCAATTAATCACTAGTGTTAATAAAATGCAGTGTCCTATGCAGGCCTGTGCAACTAACGCAAACGGAACGACTCCTTAATGCCCACCTGATTCGTCGTGGTGGCGCTAGTGATAATGGTCTGCCCCGTCTATGTACTACACGTCGATGCCGCCGAGCCGGGGCTCCGGTACACAATACACATGTTTACGCCGTTTTATTACATTTGTTTTATTAGGTTCAAATTTTTCATTTTATAGTTTCAAATTTGTTCTTGGTTTTAAGGGTGTAAGCATGTTTATATGTATTATTGTAGGGGTATGTATATGAAATAAAAGGAAGTTTTGCAGTGTCAACAACTGCAGACAGTATGTCAATATTTAATTTCTGTTCTCGTTCAATCTAAACGTAATATATGTATAATTTATAAACATAAAAGCTGAAATGATTTGTATTTAAAAAACTGAAATACATGAGTAAGGTTATATCATTATAATAATTACATTACATATGTATAAAAGCAATCAACAAATCCATCCATTAAAAAAAAAAACAAATTTTCGTAAGTAATTTTCATAAAGTAATGAAGTTGGTACGTGAAGAATATAAAAACAATACAAAATATATTTTCTGTGCAAAGAGTTCTATGTACATTTAAAAACTTATAAATCACTGCAAGATTACTGCGCACGAGACACTAATTGAAATCTGTTCATAAATAATTACTAAAAATCTGAAAACTCTGTTTGTGCTGTTTCTTTTTCACTTTTCCACTGCACGTTGTTACTCTCGATTTGAAATAATAAAAGCGGCGGGAATCTGAAAACGGCGGAAACTCAAATTTAAATCGTCCTTCGCGCTGCGCAGTTTCCAAGGAATGGTGGAACGACGCGTCGGAGGGGGCTCACCCAACATTGTCAGTGGCGCCCTCATGCACCGCTAGGTGGGCGCGAAGGGAGACTCTATCCGCCAAGTATAGGTGTACGGAGTTGCATACGCCTGGTCCTATGGTTTAAATCGTTTGTAGTAATTTTTTAATCAACTACAAAACCTTCCATTCATCTCTAGTATTAATAAAATGAAATGTCCTATGGTTTAAATCGTCTGTAGTAATTTCTTAAGCTACTACAAACAACTACAAACGTTTATTTCGTCGATAGTGTTAATAAAATACAATGTTCTATGGTTTAAATCGTTTGTAGTAATTTCTTAAGCTACTACAAACAACTACAAACGTTTATTTCGTCTCTATAGTTAATAAAATACAACATCCTATGGTTTAAATCGTTTGTAGTAATTTTTTAGGCAATTACAAACGTTCGTTTCATCTCTAGAGTTAATAAAATGCAGTGTCCTATGGTTTAAATCATTTGTAGTAATTTTTTAAGCCACTACAAACCTTCCATTCCTCTCTAGTGTAAATAAAATGCAATGTTCTATGGTTTAAATCGTTTGTAGTAATTTTTTAAGCAACTACAAACAACTACAAGCGTTTATTTCGTCTCTAGAGTTAATAAAATACAATATCCTACGATTTAAATCGTTTGTAATAATTTCTTAAACCACTTCAAACGTTTATTTCATCTCTAGTGTTATTAAAATACAATATCCTATGGTTTAAATCGTTTGTAGTAATTTGTAGTTGCTTAATAAATTCCTACAAAAGATTTAAACCGTAGGATATTGTATTTTATTATCACGAGAGACGAAATAAACGTTTGTAGTTGTTTGTAGCAGCTTAAGAAATTACTACAAACGATTTAAACCATAAAACATTGCACTTTATTAACACTAGAGATGAATGGAAGGTTTGTAGTGTCTTAAAAAATTACTACAAACGGTTTAAACCATAGGACACTGCATTTTATTAAGTCTAGAGATGAAACGAACGTTTGTAGTTGACTAAAAAATTACTACAAACGATTTAAACCCTAGGATGTTGTATTTTATTAAATCTAGAGACGAAATAAACGTTTGTTGTTGTTTGTGGTAGCTTAAGAAATTACTACAAACGATTTAAATCGTAGGATATTATATTTTATTAACAGTAGAGATAAAAGGGACATTTGTAGTAGCTTAAAAAATTACTATAAACGATTTAGACCACAGGACATTGCATTTAGTAACACTACAGAGGAAACGACAGTTTGTAGTTGTTTACAAAATTACTACATTTGTGTGTTCGTAATTTAAACTGCGGGACATTTTATTTTATTTACACTAGACACGAAATAAACGTTTCTATTTGTTTGCAGTTGCTCAAAATATGACTACTAACGATTTAAACGCCAGAACATGATTTGTAATTCATAGTAGATGTTGAATAAACGTTTGTAGTTGTTTATAGTTGCCGCGGCTGCTTAAAAAAAACTACGAATTGTTATGAATGTATTAATTTGCAATAAACTGCTTTTGAGAGCAATTGGGCACGAAATTAATATTTATGGTTACACGGTGTTTTTATGTAGAAGTATATATAATAAAAATAATAATAAGGGTTCGGCTTTGTCCTACAAAGTTGGTTGCTGTTGATTTTCCTCGACGTTTCGAACGACTTGCGTTCATTTTCAAGAGGTTACTGTGGAGCGTCCTGTTGTGTTGCCGCTTTTTATATGTTTCCTGTTTTCCTATGGTGGGGAGGTTCCTGACCGTTTCATTTGTGTAAAGATGCGTTCATATGCGGTGTGTAAACTTTGGGTATCTTCAATTTTGTTGAGTGGAGCTTTTTGTAATTTGATGTTAATCATTTCCGATATACGTCTATTGTGAAATTTATTTTCGATATCCAGTATTTTTGTGTTATCCCAGTCAAAATTGTGTAGTGTTTGGATTCTATGTTCTGTGATTACTGTGTTTGTTTGAGAAGGTCTATTGATATTGCGTTGATGTTCGTTTATTCTAGTTTTTAATGTTCGTTTACTTTCTCCCACATATGATGCATCGCAATCCATACATTTTATTCAATACACGGTGTTGTGTGTATCCATCTTTTGTAATTTGTCTTTATCTTTTTGTATTATTGCGGATAGGTTGTTTCTTAGAGATGGTACGATCTTGATGTTAGTGTTGCGAAAAGAGTTTTCAATTGATTCATATATATGTTTTGTATATGGTATTTGTAAATATTTGAGTTGATTTCTTCTATTTTCTGTGTTAGCCTCTTGTGTTTGTGCATTATGCATGTGGATTCGTCTTGTAATATATTTGTCAATCATTGACTTCGGGTAATCGTTATCTCGTAAATATTGTTTGATTTTGTGAATATTGTTATTATGAAATTTCTTATCACTTAATTTTAGAGCTCTATCTGTGAGGTTGTAAATACTGGATATTTTTTGTGAGTACGGATGATGTGAATTGTAATTCAAGATACGGCCCGAGTACGTTGGTTTACAATACCAATCAAATGAGAGACTATTATTGTTATTTCTGATGATCAGAAGTTCTAAAAAAGGTATTTTGTTAAGTTGTTCTATTTCGTGTGTAAACTGTAATCTATGATGGTAACTGTTGAATGTGGAGAGTATTTCGTTAACTTTGTGTTTTGGTATACACGTAAAGATGTCATCAACGTAACGATAAAAAAAGGCAGGTTTAAATGTTAATTTTTGAAGGCATTCAGTTTCCAAATCATCCATAACAATATTCGATAGCACTGGTGACACCGGTGACCCCATGGGTGTTCCGAGTGTTTGTTTGTAAATACGGTTGTTAAATTTAAAATATGTGTTACCGAATAGAAATTCTATTATGTTAATTATATCTTCCAATGGTATTGTAATAGTCCTTCTCATATATGAATATCTTTTGGTGATACTGTTTATTACCAATTCTACCGGAATGTTTGTAAACATATAATGCCCCACACAAATTAAATAACAGAACTACAATACATACTATAAAATATACAGAATCATTTATAACCAGGAATACTGATATACCAAAAACTGATATACGGAACAAAATTATGGATACAATGTTAAGGTTTTCAAATTATAATGCACACGAAGCAAGAATTGATAAAATTATAAAATAACTATACAATAGAAACGATAAACTTTTTACGAACAAACAAAGATATAATGTTTACACCAGCAGATAAAGGCAATGTAACTGTAGCGTTAGATAGAAACACTTATACAGGGTGGCCGATTTATCTGAAGACATCGAAATATCTCGAGAACTATGCACAGAATCAAAAAAGTTGTCGGATGAAAGTTGTTCGACACGAAGGGGGGCATCCAGTGATAATTAAATTTACCCCCTCCCCCATCTCCTGGGGGTGCAGTGGGGGCAAAAACAATAAAACTTAAATAGGAACCCCCATTTTTTATTGTAGATTTGGATTCTCCGGAAAAAAGTACACGAATTTGACCTAGGAGCTATTGCATTTTGGTTCACAGGTGGCGCTGTAATCGATAAAAATCCAAATTTATCCGAAGACATTGAAATACCTCGAGAACTATGCACAGAATCAAAAAAGTTGTCGGATGAAAGTTGTTCGACACGAAGGGGGGCATCCAGTAATAATGAAATTTACCCCCTCCACCATCCCCTGGGGGTGGAGTGGGGGCAAAAACAATAAAACTTAAATAGGAACCCCCAGTTTTTATTGCAGATTTGGATTCTCCAATATTGACAATTTTCGCCCGCATGGGCGTATATGGAATACGGTCATTCTAACAAAGCCGGGAAAAAATACATTTAGCGTTACCCAGGAACAACGACGTGGACGTAGTATTTTTCTGTTTCCTTTGGGGTGCTTGTTTTACGTGAGTCCCCTTGCCTCTCACTGTCTCACTGTTCACTTACTTGAGTAAGTGTTCGAAATGTTGACCTTCCACTTCAATGCATTTATTTATTCTTTCTTCAAATGACTTTATACTAGAATCATATCTGCAGAAATTTCTGCGCAAGCAGTTCTTATGCGTTCCACCATGTTTTCACGAGTCGTTAGTACTTGTTCATAAACCTTACCTTTTAGGTAACCCCATAGGAAGAAATCCAGAGATGTTAGATCAGGTGACCTCGCAGGCCAATTAATGGGGCCACCTCTACCAATCCACCTACCATTGTAATCACGGTCTAGTATTTCCCTTGCTACTCTTGAAAAATGTGCTGGGCAACCATCATGCTGAAACCACATTGTCCGTCGGAAGTCCATAGCAACATCCTCAAGTAGTAATGGTACTTCTTGTTCTAGGAAATCTCGATATTTTGTTCCATTCAAATTACCTTCAATGAAATAAGGACCAATGAGTTTATTTCCTATGATTCCACACCAAACGTTCACCGACCAAGGACGTTGATGATTAACTTGTCGTAACCAATGGGGATTTTCTACGCTCCAATAATGCATATTATGCCTATTGACGCCACCATGGTTCGTGAATGTAGATTCATCTGAAAATAATACATTAGCAAAGAAATTGTGGTTCGTTTGCATTTTTTGAAATGCCCATTCACAAAACACCACGCGGTTATGAAAATCATCGCCATCTAGTTCCTGGTGCAGTGAAATGTGATATGGGTGAAACTTATGACGATGCAATATTCTTTGAATACTGTCTCTGGAAATGCCGGAATCGCGATGTAATTGTCGTGTGCTTACATAGCCCCAGTTTTTATTGCAGATTTGGATTCTCCGGAAAAAAGTACACCAATTTGACCTAGGAGCTATTGCATTTTGGTTCACAAGTGGCGCTGTAATCGATAAAAATCCAAATTTATCTGAAGACATTGAAATACCTCGAGAACTATGCACAGAATCAAAAAAGTTGTCGGACAATTTGATCCATTTATGAAAATTTAATATTAAAAATTCTAATATTAGAATTTTTAATATTAGAATTTAGTAATATCAATTGCGAAAATTGTTATTCTGAATATGAAATTTTAATAATGTCCATTCGAAAAATTAAGATTATGAATAATTGATATTCTTCATATTAAAAATCAAAACTGATTACATAAAAATTGTGCATACAATATGGAAGCAATTTTATAAATAAGTTTTCTACCTTCAATAAAATTACATTTTAGGTTTTAAATTTATTATTTAATAAACAAAAAGAGGACATCACGCAATCCATTAAAAAACGCGTCATGTCCCTTCACTCAGCTCATTCATTCTCTCTCTGTATGTTTTTTCCGAAATGAGAATAAATAAGCTGAGCATTGACGGCCAAACCAGCTTCTATTACACAAAACGAAACTCTTACTTCATTTGGGGATTTCGTCGCCATCTACCGGACCCCGAGAGAACTCACGTGGTTTCATACATGTACATCGCTTGCATTTCGGCCATCACCGGCGCCGGTTCTGTTACATAACGCTAGAGGGCGACATAACTCGAAAATAAAGTAGCATATCATTTTATACATAAGTTGAGTCACACGTAACCAGTTCACCTACATTTTTCACTACTTTCCTGAAGGGAAGTAAATGGATATCGCGACTTTCTAATCCCCATATTAAAATTTAGTATTCACGGTCTCTCAGTGTAAGACTGTTTTTGAAGTCCATTGTATTGGTAGTAATTCGGTCGGAGGTCACTTTGCTTTTAGAATAACAACTTTCCGTTTACGTGACTATTTTTTGTCTACCCTTCATTGCTTAAATCGAATTGCAAGTTAAAAATGAATCCTGCTACAGTTCCCGAAAAAATCGAAATGATTCTTATTTATGGTGAATGTAAGAGGAATATTGACGATGCTGTTGCGTTGTATGCTGAGCGTTTTCCAGATAATGCTCGCTCGCGTTCTTTTTTTTTACAAAGTTGTGAATGCCTTTCACTCTGATGGCAGCGTACAAATGAAAAATAGGAAGCTAAGATTAACAGTTACAGGAGAAGCTAACGAAGTAGCTGTACTAGCAGCTATTCACCAAAATCCACATGTAAGCACACGACAATTACATCGCGATTCCGGCATTTCCAGAGACAGTATTCAAAGAATATTGCATCGTCATAAGTTTCACCCATATCACATTTCACTGCACCAGGAACTAGATGGCGATGATTTTCATAACCGCGTGGTGTTTTGTGAATGGGCATTTTAAAAAATGCAAACGAACCACAATTTCTTTGCTAATGTATTATTTTCAGATGAATCTACATTCACGAACCATGGTGGCGTCAATAGGCATAATATGCATTATTGGAGCGTAGAAAATCCCCATTGGTTACGACAAGTTAATCATCAACGTCCTTGGTCGGTGAACGTTTGGTGTGGAATCATAGGAAATAAACTCATTGGTCCTTATTTCATTGAAGGTAATTTGAATGGAACAAAATATCGAGATTTCCTAGAACAAGAAGTACCATTACTACTTGAGGATGTTGCTATGGACTTCCGACGGACAATGTGGTTTCAGCATGATGGTTGCCCAGCACATTTTTCAAGAGTAGCAAGGGAAATACTAGACCGTGATTACAATGGTAGGTGGATTGGTAGAGGTGGCCCCATTAATTGGCCTGCGAGGTCACCTGATCTAACATCTCTGGATTTCTTCCTATGGGGTTACCTAAAAGGTAAGGTTTATGAACAAGTACTAACGACTCGTGAAAACATGGTGGAACGCATAAGAACTGCTTGCGCAGAAATTTCTGCAGATATGATTCTAGTATAAAGTCATTTGAAGAAAGAATAAATAAATGCATTGAAGTGGAAGGTCAACATTTCGAACACTTACTCAAGTAAGTGAACAGTGAGACAGTGAGAGGCAAGGGGACTCACGTAAAACAAGCACCCCAAAGGGAACAGAAAAATACTACGTCCACGTCGTTGTTCCTGGGTAACGCTAAATGTATTTTTTCCCGGCTTTGTTAGAATGACCGTATTCCATATACGCCCATGCGGGCGAAAATTGTCAATATTGGAGAATCCAAATCTGCAATAAAAACTGGGGGTTCCTATTTAAGTTTTATTGTTTTTGCCCCCACTCCACCCCCAGGGGATGGTGGAGGGGGTAAATTTCATTATTACTGAATGCCCCCCTTCGTGTCGAACAACTTTCATCCGACAACTTTTTTGATTCTGTGCATAGTTCTCGAGGTATTTCAATGTCTTCGGATAAATTTGGATTTTTATCGATTACAGCGCCACCTGTGAACCAAAATGCAATAGGTCCTAGGTCAAATTCGTGTACTTTTTTCCGGAGAATCCAAATCTACAATAAAAAATGGGGGTTCCTATTTAAGTTTTATTGTTTTTGCCCCCACTGCACCCCCAGGAGATGGGGGAGGGGGTAAATTTAATTATCACTGGATGCCCCCCTTCGTGTCGAACAACTTTCATCCGACAACTTTTTTGATTCTGTGCATAGTTCTCGAGATATTTCGATGTCTTCAGATAAATCGGCCACCCTGTATACAACAAATGGAATTATTATTTTCGGATACTGATTACTACACAATAGTTCACAAAGATCCCACAAAAATATTACAATCAGCGTGTTATAAAATCTTAAAACACCTAAACGATAACGAGTACTTAAACTACCGGATTCACAAAAATAACCTCACACAAACAGATAAGACACTAGCTCGTGGATATGGTTTACCAAAGATACATAAAGAAGATGTACCATTAAGACCAATTATATCTTCAATAGGAACTCCCACATATGCAATAGCAAAATTTATAACAGAAATAATTAAACACAATACAAGAAAACCACTTTCTCACGTTCAAGATAGTATACACCTACACTCGTTAATCAGGGATATCAATATACCAACCGACTATGTTTTACTTTCATTAGACGCTACATCATTGTTTACAAACATTCCGGTAGAATTGGTAATAAACAGTATCACCAAAAGATATTCATATATGAGAAGGACTATTACAATACCATTGGAAGATATAATTAACATAATAGAATTTCTATTCGGTAACACATATTTTAAATTCAACAACCGTATTTACAAACAATCACTCGGAACACCCATGGGGTCACCGGTGTCACCAGTGCTATCGAATATTGTTATGGATGATTTGGAAACTGAATGCCTTCAAAAATTAACATTTAAACCTGCCTTTTTTTATCGTTACGTTGATGACATCTTTACGTGTATACCAAAACACAAAGTTAACGAAATACTCTCCACATTCAACAGTTACCATCATAGATTACAGTTTACACACGAAATAGAACAACTTAACAAAATACCTTTTTTAGAACTTCTGATCATCAGAAATAACAATAATAGTCTCTCATTTGATTGGTATTGTAAACCAACGTACTCGGGCCGTATCTTGAATTACAATTCACATCATCCGTACTCACAAAAAATATCCAGTATTTACAACCTCACAGATAGAGCTCTAAAATTAAGTGATAAGAAATTCCATAATAACAATATTCACAAAATCAAACAATATTTACGAGATAACGATTACCCGAAGTCAATGATTGACAAATATATTACAAGACGAATCCACATGCATAATGCACAAACACAAGAGGCTAACACAGAAAATAGAAGAAATCAACTCAAATATTTACAAATACCATATACAAAACATATATATGAATCAATTGAAAACTCTTTTCGGAACACTAACATCAAGATCGTACCATCTCTAAGAAACAACCTATCCGCAATAATACAAAAAGGTAAAGACAAATTACAAAAGATGGATACACACAACACCGTGTATTGCATAAAATGTATGGATTGCGATGCATCATATGTGGGAGAAAGTAAACGAACATTAAAAACTAGAATAAACGAACATCAACGCAATATCAATAGACCTTCTCAAACAAACACAGTAATCACAGAACATAGAATCCAAACACTACATAATTTTGACTGGGATAACACAAAAATACTGGATATCGAAAATAAATTTCACAATAGACGTATATCGGAAATGATTAACATCAAATTACAAAAAGCTCCACTCAACAAAATTGAAGATACCCAAAGTTTACACACCGCATATGAACGCATCATTACACAAATGAAACGGTCAGGAACCTCCCCACCATAGGAAAACAGGAAACATATAAAAAGCGGCAACATAATAGGACGCTCCACAGTAACCTCTTGAAAATGAACGCAAGTCGTTCGAAACGTCGAGGAAAATCAACAGCAACCAACTTTGTAGGACAAAGCTGAACCCTTATTATTATTATTTTTATAATATTTATGGTTGTTTTGGTTACTCTTAATCGGAGGCTGTTTGGTGTGCGGAGGGTCAGGGGGGATGGCAACACTTTCGTATCAACTTTGTCCGTGAGTAGTGGGATTTTGCCAATGCAGACTATAAATATACATTTACATAAATTAAAAATTAAAAAAATTGAAATATAAAAAAAAAAATTAAAAATAAAAAAAAAATTTTTTAATTATAAAACGGTTTCCTGTCTACTACAAACGGAAATTCCTTCACTATAATGAACTACAAACGATTTTCTATCGGAAAAAAATTAGAAACAAAAAATTTTTGAAACTGGGGTGCTGGGCTTTTTTGGACCCCCTGTAACTTTTTATTTCTGCAACTACAAACGAAATTCGTTCTACTACATTCAACTACATTCATAACTCTATCGAAATAGCGTTTTAGATTTTGAATTTCGAATAGTCGGGTGCCAGGTTCACAAAGCTGTTTAACTCGAGTGGCAGCTCATTACTAGGTAGTGCTGCGCTTTGAATCGCTCTTACGAGTATCTCCCGATTCAGTGGTTGGATGTACCACCACTGTGCCTGGTCATTCGTCCATCTTGTCTCATCTCTATGATCGTTATCAATGTTAAAAGGAATATATTGATGGTCGCTAGCTGTATATTCTTCGCTAACATGCCAGTCCTTTATCTTTCCTATCATTGTGTCACGGACGAAAGTAATATCGAGTATGGATTCTCTATTCCCTGGTCTACGATACGTAGTAGTATTGCCGTTGTTCACGATGACCAGGCCTGCTCTTGCAGCCATGTCTGGAATTAGCTGTCCTCTTCTGTTAATACTGGGCATACCCTATTCCGTCGCCCTTGCGTTGAAGTCTCCCTCTACTACAAGTTCTGCAGTTGCATCACTGATTTTGTGCTTTAGCTCATCCAGTCGCACCTGAAGATCAACTGCAGTGAAGTTTGAAGAGAGATAGAGAGAGATATACGCTAAAATATGTGATACGCTCTGCTTTAACTTGCGCATGGCTTTTTCCCGACCTTGCCTCCGTAATATACCCTCCAGGCTTCTAGTTACCTCTTCAGGCGGGCCCATGTACGTGTATTGCTCGCTTATTAGTAGGATATCTACTTTCTGTTCTATCACTAATTGCGGTAGCAGCTCATGTGCGAGTCTGTTTCTGTGCATTTAACCTTGTAGTATCCGCACCGTTGTTATTAAATCCTAGCCTTCTTTAGGGCCGCCCTGAATGCACACAGTGAGCTTCAAGCATCGATAGGTCGAACAAAACTGACGACGAAAACCGCCTCCGAGGTATTATTTGTACCCATTTATAGTAATAAATGCCGCTAATCTCAAAATCGCAGCTGATCCTTCTTTCGAGAAATCCGCAAAAATGTAGACAAAATTGCAAAAAGCAATCGTTTTTTGCCTATATCTCATTTTGGATACATTTTGCGGCAAAAATAGTTTTATAGTAAAATAATCTAGGGAAAATTTTTTATAATATTCATTCTGACCATTTTAATGATAAAGTGACTAGTTTTCGTGTAGAAGTGCGATGAATGTGGCGTTCTTTTGCCGCGACGCTATGTCTTATACTTAGCGGCGCAACGAGATACTTATACCCTCGCAGATGTGACTAGCTTCAAATTAATTCCGCAAATGTTGTACCACACTCAGCTTTGATCCCAAAACCAGCGACGTGGACGTGGTGGCACTCTGGCTCCATTTTTTTTTCCATTTTTTGTACTTTTTTTTTTAATTTTTTTTTTAATTTTATGTTTTTTATATTTGTTTTATTTTCTGTAAAAGTAATGTAAAATAAATGAATATAACGTTTTTTTAAATATGTTTTGATGCAAATTCCAAACAGCCATTTTCAATTGTTTTGGATAAGCTGGATCGGCCAAGTTATTTATTTTGTAACGCCCCCAGAATTTTAAAAACTCCTTGTGAATGGATTCTCCAGCGTGCTCGGACTATACGCCAAAACTTTTGTTGTTTAAGAAATACAAGCAGTGTTTCAGGTGCTTTAAAGCAACGTGTGATTTCAATGTTTGGGATACTGCCGTTGCCTTAAATGCTTTATTGAATTTCTCGATATGGCCCTTGAATGGTTTTAAGGTTGAATTATAGTATGTTAAAAATTATTTGTAGCATGTCTGTCAATATTGGGATATTGACGTTTTGAGGTCGTTGATGAAGAATTTAAAGTCAGATTTTAGGGTCGGTAATAGAACATTCCCAAGTTTGGTAGCATTGGATGGTTGATGTTCATTGCTCTGTTCGTATTCGGGGGGGGGGGGGGGGGGGAGGAGCTACATGGTACCTCTAAGGGAGTACCAATCAGGTTCGCTCCAACTTTCAATTAACCTGCCTCTTTCCATATTGCGCGTGCGTGAGCGACTATCATCGCAGAGTTTGTATTCCCTTGTTCACCACGTTGCGCATGCGTGCGAAAAAGGTCGGCGATGCCATACACAAGGCGTGGGACAGGGATGCATGATACGCATGGAGAGAGGCAATACCGCTACTGACTAGCCGGAACGGCGGAATGCTGCGCGTAATAGATGCGCACGAGTCAGTATCAAATATGGCGACGATGTTGACATGTCATCGTCAAATGGATGTATCGCGATTGTGGGATTTTCGCGAGTTTTAGTTTGAAGTGCTGAATGCGCAATGATATCGTGTTTACGTCGGGTTCACGTGAACACCAACACGGAACGCGACCAGTGGAACCTCCTGGGGAACGACCTCTTGATGGCTGTCATTCGGATCACGGTGTGTATTGGTTTTGTAAATACTTTTAATAAGAACTATTTTCTTTGTGGATTCCTCTTTGTTTGCGTTCCAGGTTCACGCCAGGATCCAGACTGGGCCCGGACATGACCACTAGCCATGGGAGGACTTAGGGACGTCAACTCCAGGCTTCGCAATAAAGTAATATAAATCCTTATTTACTAATTATAATAATATTATAATATTAATCGCAATTATTTTTACAGATATAAATAATGCTTGGTGAAATTTTGATAAGGCGAGACACCAATGTCGACAAGTGAGTATAGTGTGTGGATGTTGTAACTTCGTGTTGCAGCATCCAAAATGAGATATAGGAAAAAACAATTGCTTTATGAAATTTTGTCTACATTTTTGCGGATTTCTCGAAAGAAGGATCAGCTGCGATTTCGGGATTAGCGGCTTTTTAACCTATAAATGGGTACAAATAAAACCTCGAAGGCGGTTTTCGTCGTCAGTTTTGTTAGACCTATCGATGCTTGAAGCTCACTGTGTGCAGCATATGGAACGGTATCTCTCCATCAGGCACCTTCGCATCTGTACAGAAGAAGGGTTTCATCTTCTAAGCTAGCACAGAGTATGTCGCTGCCTTGCGTTCGCTAACACCACACTTCCGGCCATTGTCCACATCCGAGGCACCGGATTCCCTTTCTTTAATAGCGCGACAGCCTTGGTCTGTTCAATTTCGACCACGGCCGCTCTCTGCTCTCTCATGTTAGGCGCAAACAAATGGATTTTAATCTCTTCTTTACCGTATCCGGCCTCTTACTAAATGGCCTTACAGAGTTTTTTTTTGGTCGTGAGGCTGTCGATGTCTCTAATCACCAAAATGAACTTCGAGATCTTATCCTTGACAGAGCCTGTTTGTACGGTAGCAGCTTTGATGTCTATCTAGGACGTCGCCGTCTTTTGTTTTGTGGACGGAGTCTATCTCCGTGTTCATTTTCGTTTGGGTTGAAGTTCGACTTTATCTGTCCCAGTATATCCGCGAAGGTGTGCCCAGACTCCGGCTTTGTAAGTATTGCGTCCCTTCGCCACCGTTGAAACTTATACTCTCTTTCCATCATTTCGCGGCGCTGCCTTTGGGTTTGTTTTTTCAGTTCTTTCTTTTTTGCCTTCCTGTAGACTGCTACTTGTCATGGTAATTGCCATGGAATACGTCGGGCTCTCCATCTTTATCAGTTTTTACTGTTTCTTCCCGCTTTCGGTCCTTCTTCTCGGAAGACTCCTTACCTTCATCCGAGGGTACTCGCTTCCTATTTCTCTTTGTTGCGTCCTCTCGTCCTCGTGGCGGGCTTCTTTCCTGAGCTGGTTCTGTACTTCAACTTTTACTACCTCAAGGAGCGTAAGAGTCTCCATTAAGGCAGCCTCTATCTTCGGTAGTCCGTCCTTAATTTCTTTGTTCACGTTCTTCTGAACTGTGAAAGTAGTGATCATTTTTCTCATCCCTCCTTTCATGGATTCCAGCTTATCATTTAGGGAGTCGTGGGCATTAATTCATTGCGCCTTGTTTTCTGCGCTGCCCATAACATTGGTTGCTTCTAGGTTGCTAAGGTTAGGGGCGCTTTCTGTCCTTGGGATCGTATTACTTTTTCCATTCCCATCTGACAGTGTTAATATCGTTTTCCTGATTAGCCGTTGTCGTTGCAGCAACGGGCTCCGACACCCGCAGTCACTGTATGCTTCCCGTGTAGTATCCTCCGAATAGGGGCTGGCCTCTGATCCCCGCCCTAGTTCACACTTCGGAAGAGACAAGCCAAGTTATTGGGCATTTCCAAAGAATTATCTATTTAATGGCTTACCGACATGCCTTCCCCCTAAAATACGGAGTTTTTCCTTCCGTATGTTGGCTCTGAGACGCACTAGGCACATATTGATGACTGATTTATCCTCCTGGGCACCACTACCTCCCACGTTGAATACCAGACCGAGGATTCGTGCCGCTTGTTCCGCCGCGTTGTATAAAATCGCCTCCTTCCCCTGAATTTCCTGCTGATGAACTTGCTTGCATCCTCAGGCGATCCTGCGTTCGATCAATCACGTCACAAGCTGTTTCGATCTGTCATGTATAAACACCAGGAGCGGAGAGAAGAGAAGGATTTTGAGCTTGCAGTGTTTGTGTTTTTAACGAGGGCAGACTGGAACGTCTCCTTCGTTGCAACGTTGCCAGTTGCAAAAGAGTTCAGGGCTCATCGAATTTAATAGGCACGTGGGGCTGAGAGCAGGCCATTTGCAAAGACCGGCTTTGCTATCTTTGCAAATATTTTTTGACGGAGGGGGAAAATGCATTAGACACCATGGGGGGGGGGGGGGGAGGGTTGCTGGTCTTGGATAACCCCCAGTGTGTCGGACTTTCTTACCCTTGATGTTAACCGGAAGGTTTACCGACTAAAACTCTAACCTCCCTTGGTCCTCCTTAATCCACAAGTGCAGTTTGCAGCAGAAAAGTGGCTCCATCTCCTCCGATGCAGACTGTACCGGGTCATTTCGCCACTGCAATTACTCCCTCTACCATCGGGTAAGTGGTTGCAGGATCTTTATCCTTTATTGGAAAATAAAGTTTACTACAATAATACTTACTTATAGTTATTAATTCATATGCCACGGGTTTTTCTCGACAACGAACGGGGAAAGAACTATTTTTTATTGCATATTCAAGTTTAGCGGGTCGAAATCCAGGCCCTAACATATCGGACCTAAGTGGTCTAGTCCCTGGAACAACCCACTTTTTTCTGTTGGCCTGTGTAATCATTAGAGGACGATAATTGCATATATCAGATTGATCGCTTTGTTTCTAAGTAGAATTGATATTTGTTTACTTATATTTGGCAGGGAATAAGCCACGATCTTAAGACACTTTATACAGGGTGTATCTCAGATACCGGAATCGACCTGCATCCGGAGGTAGGTTTTTTTCGGAATCGAATGGCGCTGGAAATAATTTTCTGGAATATAGGTTTTTTTTTTAATTGAACGTTAAAAACGTATTTATTTCGGGGGGATTGCCTCACCGAAATAATTGAGACAAAGTACGGTCGGCTTTTGTATTCTGTTTTATTTCTTTCGCGGGATTCGTTGACAATTGAAAAACAAATTCAAAATTCCCGGGAAGGCAGGTTCGAACTGACAACTGATGGCAGGCGATTTCTAACCAGTATTACCAAGCCCATTCGTAGAAAGAAACGGCTTCTAGTATGGCGTAATGAAGCAAATAAAGAACGATGATTGCTATTATTAATATGACTCTATTAATTTATGTACTAACTTTACTCTTTTCGTCGCACAGGATACTGAAGCGCTATTATGTTATAAATTGCCGGGCATAAAAAATGAAACATTGTCGGTTTTAAAAACATGCAAAATAGTATAAAACGAGAAAATTTTGTTATGTGCTTGGGTTTAAATTATTAAGAATTAAATAAATTAACAATTTTCGGCCTGTTTCGCATGCTTTGTATTATTGCGAATTTGGAAAATTATTCTCCATATTGACATAAATTTATGGTAAATATTTGAGCAAAAATGTGTGGAATTTTCGAGAAATTTTAAAGTTTTTTAAGTTAAGATTACGAAAATTAATTGTCTTTATCGGGTTAAAAAATGGCACGCGAAAAAATGTAACATTTTCTTTATTTTTAAAAAAGTGAATTACTAATTTTGGTGAAAACAGAAATGGTCAAAATCTTACTAGAAATACATAAATCATGCATGGCTCCTGAATATTAAAAAAAATCACGCGTGACAAGGAATATTTAAAATACAATTCACAATCAATAATGACTTATGAATTTAATAAAGATAAATCACAATAAAAATAAATTATAAATTCGAGGGAAATAATCACAATTGAAAATGAATTAGGAATTCAAGTAAATATGGTCATAATGAAAAATTACATATAAATTCTAGTAAAAAATAATCTTAATTAACAATGAATGACGAATTCAAGTAAGAATAATCATAATCAAAACTGAATTATTAATCGAAATTAAAAAAATCGAAAGTCACGAAATGATTACAAATTTAAAATGAATATTCAAGAAATTATCTGTATAACAGTACACACGGTGTTGATCCTGCTGTCGCCAATCGTGGGGGCTAGATGACACACTCCGTAATTTAAATAAAATATTTAAATAAAATAAAAACTCCGTAATGTTTCATGATTTTATCTGAAATATTTTAATGTTTTTATCCAGAGATGAGCATAATACTAATGACTAGTAATACAGAAATTCAAAACCTATTCATGGATCGGGAATATTAAAAAAAAAAGAATCATTTCAGGCAGGGCAAGGAATATTCAAAATACAATTCAAAATCAATAATGAGTTATGAATTTAAAAAGACTTTAATTCATAATTTATTTTTCACGACGATTTTTTATTATGACTATCTCCTTTTACATGAATTCATAATTCATTTTTCATTTTGACTATTTTTACATGAATTCATGATTCATGTGTATTGCGATTTATCTTTTTAAAATTCATAAGGCATTGCTGATTAGGAATTGTATTTTGAACGTTCCTTATCATGCGAGATTTATGCTTACTATTTTTTTAAATTTTCAATTCATTCATAATTTTGAACATCTGATTTGAGTGTTCACAAAATTATTACTGAATACATATCCTTTTAATTGTTTAAATAGAAACATTCAATGGCCTATGACATTTTAGTTTGAAGAAGAATGCTCCAATGTACATGTTTTTGTTATTGCGCAAACATTGACTTAATATTTTATTAATTAATATTTTCATTTCAATTTAAGAATATGATAGACAACTAAAATAACAGAAAATTGACAATTAATATTTTCAATATTTCAATATTTCTATGAAATATACTTAGTAATGTAGGTGAACTCGGAAATCAAGGTTTTAAGAATTGTAAGATGTATGAAGTCGCGTAATTTGAAATGTTGAAATAAAATAATAATATTGGAAAACGTAAAAAAGTCAAAAATTGATTTGAAATGTGGACATTTGGAAAGAAACAGAATATAATATTTTTTTTTTGTTTTTAATAGCCGACCTCTTGTCTTCATTAAATTTTTCATGTATAAATGATCAACTGTGATATTTTTCGATATCACGCCCCTAGAGTCTCAGTATTTGTATTTTTAAGTGTGTATTTCTCCTAGCAGAAGGGGGTATAATTTATATTTATAGAAATTGACAAGCATAAATATTCGGAATTGAGGAAAAGTTATAAGAAATTTGTTACTATTTTTTTGAAAAGAAAGTCGCTTGTGCATTCCAAGTCTGTAAAGAGTTGTGTATGGCGTCTACTTTAAAAGATCGCATCCTGTCTCATAAATTTACAAATATAGGATTATTGAATAACTGTTTTAATAAACTGATGTAATATATGTCAATATACCTATATGTGAATTTCCAATAGGTATGCAGAAGCAGAGGGATGAAATCCTGGCAATGAGAAATATTTTCTGCCTTACATTTGTAATGTTCGCCATTCGGTAGCTTTAAAAACCATGTCAATTATACTCGAAGTAACAATTGATTATTTCTTGCCTGTCAATGGACCGAAAAATACATAGAATTGAATAGAAAAATTTAATAGAAAATAATACTTAATATTTATTAGAACTGTTTAATCAAACACTTTTAGTGCTATTTGTAATTTGATATGCGACATCTAATGCTGTTATATACTCTAGTCGCCACAGATCGGACATCTAAAAATTATCCACCCTGGCTGAAATTTTGTGTGAATGTGCATTAATAGTCATCAAAAAAGGATGCAAAAATGTTCTTCAGAAATTGCCTCCTAAATGGGGTCAAAAACGAAAAACATCAATTTCCCTAAAAGCTGCGCCCGGAAAAAGTTAGCAAAGAATGCACCTGATACGATTTTGAACAAAAAAGTTCCTTACCACTTTCTTTGTAAAATGAACTATTCTCTCAGAAAAAAACGATAAATATAACGAGTTATTTTGAGTGTCAAATACGCGCGAGAAATTACATATTTGAACAAATTGTTATCAAGTACGCGGTAAATATTCACTAATTTTTATTCCTAGTGACCTAATGAAAGGAACTAATGAAAACGCATTTTATAGTATGTTACATGAAATACAATAATATGTTACAAGAAAAGAATTAAAATTGTTCAAATTTGTTAAAGAAATGAAGTTTACGAGGTTATGGTGTTGGGCGGGGGGGGGGGGGGGGGATTTTCCATATATTAATAAAATTTCTCAAATCCGATGAAAAATATATATGGAATATGTAGGGAAAAATATATACTATAAGTTTCGATTTTAATATTTAGAAAAATATATGACATGTTCAAAATATGCCGAAAAATGCGTAATTTAAACCTTCCCAAGATAAAGTGATCTCACGTCATAGAAAATCAAAAATTCGTCATCAAAAAAAAGTTTTTAGTGGAAATTGAAGCTAATGGTTTCTACTAATAAAGTAACATTAGAAAATTCGAAAAAATAAAGTTTTAATGTATTATATTGAAAGAGACCATGAATAACATCATTTTTTAATTTTTCAAAGTAGTTATCGACTTTTTTGGGGGCGTTATTAGCGGAAAAATAAATATGTGTGTTTCTATTATAAATTGCGTATAGTAGGTAATAGAACTTTTAATCAACCATGTCAATATCCGAAGTAATCACAATGAATATGGAAAATATCTGCGAATGTTTAAAACGAAACGACGATGTACAATATACACTCGCAGAATTTCCAGGCGTAATCGGTAATTATTAACATGGATAGTCTGAAATGCAAAGAACATTATTTATGTTTTAAACATTCACCTTCAATTCGAAATCAGGGCACCTCCATTATGCTAAAACTATTTACTTTTATGTCCAAGATATGGGACAATACATCCACGAAATAGCTGAAATCTGTTCTTCTTCTGAACAAGAACATGCTGAAAAAATCGAACAATACAAAAAAGTAATATAGTTCCAAATAACTCATATCTATATTCGCCATTTTTTATCTAAACAGCCCCAAGTCTGAGAAAACGGTTCACTTTCTGAGCAAAGTGGTAAGGGACTTTTTTTGTTCAGAATTATGTCAGCTATATTGTTTCTTTGAAAATTTTTGTTGCCATGTACATAATTTTAGGAAATCAACATTTTCTTTTTGTTTTACCACCTTTAAGGGGAAATTTCTGACGAATCGTGGCTTTATAAGTAAACTATTTTGCACCTTTTATTCGGGGTCTACTAATACACATTCACCAAATTCCAGTCAGGTCGAGTCATTTTTAGAGGTTTAGTGGTATGTTTACCTCTGGCGACTGGACAAATATGTGGTTTGATAAATTAATGACTAAATTTCTTAATACAATTTTATAGTTCGGTGAAGATAGTTCGAATATTCGTGAGGCAACATTTGTACCAGGAGATATAAAAAGAAGACTTAATGAGATGGCGAGAATGCCAAATGTAACATTTAATCATGACCCAGAAGATCCTTCTGCTGCAGTTTTAAAAGAACCTTGGGAGCAAAAACGAAAACGAATTAGATCGTCCAGTCCCTATGGACATTTGAGTTCTTGGCGGCTTTTCAGTGTCATAGTCAAATGTGGAGATGATCTGAGACATGAACTACTGGCCTCTCAGCTATTGACCATGCTTCAAAAAATCTGGCAAGAGGAACAATTACCTTTATGGCTTCGACCTTACAAGTTAGTATAAACAATTCGACGTGTATAAATGTCTCAATATTCTCAATTACTGTTGAATTGAATTGCATGTGTTGGAGTAGATTCATTATTTACAAAAGCGTTTTAGAAGGTATCTAGCGCCCGAGGTAGGTAGTGCAATAGTGTTCGAGACGAAAATCTATTAGTAAGCAGCAGTTTTTTTTTAAACACATAAGAATGTCCTTTCTATAAGCATTGTTTACCCGGTTTTCAGCATATTTATTTGCTGATTAACAATTCGTACGCTAAAGTGCAGATGGGAACTAGTATCCCGCCTGGTTCTATGTAACTTTTCCAGTGTGGTAGAATTCAGATGCGTTATGGAGTTATCGCAAAATAAAATAAATTGTAACCACTTTGATTCCATATAGGATTAGAAAGTGACTTGATGATTTCAGGAACCCTACAATTTGAAGATGAGCTTCTCGATGTCTAAAGTCGAAAAAATATTGAATGTCGTAACCTTATCTCTGTCAACCGTCCACCCTTCCATTCTTTCAACAATAACTCTGTTATAGATTCCTTTTTATTTCTCAAGCTTCAACTCTGTCAAATCGAAATGTTCGACAAAATTTTGTAATAAGAATATCTATTCCGGGGTTACATACTGACTTTATAAGAGTAATGCGATATCACAAGATCGGATGCTCTCGGGCTTGATCAGGCCGTTCCTATAGACAAAAACGGGTTATTGAAAACCACATAAGTGAGTAGGCAGGCTGTATCTTCCCATTACAGTGGATCAGGTAGTGACTTTTTGCAAAAACAATGAACTAGATCTATCCTAACATAACCTAATCCAACTATCATACTCTGTCGGTAAGGAAAAAAGGACCATGCGAGCGATGCTAACTGGACCGGGCCCTCCGTGCGGTTAATTTACCTAGATTGCCGATTCACGAGCAATCTTTGTGAGTCCAAGGCTATCTAGCACTGCCGGAAGGTAGTGCCGTGTTTTGTTGTGTTTTTGTACGTGAGGCTAACTGTCTCTACGGAGACGCTAAAGTGCAGCGTATCAGTATGAGTGTGTTAACTTGAACATCAGTGTCCGCGGTAAAATTATAGGGTCCGAGTAATTCGTTCAAATCTAGTAACGTTCACAGAAAGCGCAGGTGGTTAAATTGGTAAATCCGGGGTTTAATCAGTTCGTTAATTCCGTGGTAAGTTCGGTTTGGTTTCAGGTAGCGTAATTTCGGTGATTTGTCCGCGTTTAGTAGATTCTGGTAAAGGGGTATAATAGGTCAATTTAGTCGATTTCGGTAAAGTTTCGTGTGTTTTAGATAACGTCGTCAGTGTAGTATCGGTATGTGATTCGTATATGTTCGTATAGGTAGTGTAATGACGTATTGGCAGAACGCGTTGTTATCGAACGAGCGCGGTTCTTCGACGGCTTCGTCGCAGGGCGCCGTGGCCGCGGGCCAAAGTCCCGATCGAGTCCGTCGGCGGGCACCCCGGGCGGGTCTTTAGAAAGTCCTGGTAGAGTTCATCACCAGGCACCGCTTGCGAAAAGTCCCTGTCGAATTCGACGCAGGGCATCGTATTCAAAAGTCCTTGACGAGTTCGTCGATAGGCGGCAATGCAAACTCGTATAAGTCCTGATCGTGTCCGTTGCAAGGCATTGCGTTAGGAAGTCCCTGTCGAGGTCTTCGTCGGGAAGTCGCGTACAAAATTTGATGCCCATAATTTGGGGCGTGGGAGGACCGTGCTCGTCGGCCGTGGTCGTGAATTAGTTTCGTCTGCGCCAGAGAATACCGCCCTCTCCCTTGCCTTGTCTAGCCGGGAACTGGGGGCTGAGCTAGCGGGCACACCAGCGCATGCGGCGCGCCTAAAAATTTGTCCAGCCTCCGCCCGTCTAGAGCCTTCTTTTACCACCCGGCGCGCCGTGCGGTTTTTCGTGGCCCCCGTTTTTTATCTTCTATAAGCAGATGACCTGTAAATTATGTTTCACTGCAACTGTTCAGATCTGGCATTCATCACGCGTATACTAAAGAAGGTGATCGGTCGGTAATTCAATATTCAGGCATTAATGGGATCTCATGGAATGTAATAAAGACGAAGGGACTGCTGTTAGTTTAATCGACCAGGCGAACTACCTTTCTCTTGATGTTAAGAGCACCATCAATCATCTTCTATCCGTGGAGATGAATCTAGGACTCACAGTTGATTCCATGCTTACTTCAAATCAAAAGATAAAAGAGATTCCAGAAAGGTTTGATCCACGCTCTATAAGAAAAAGTATAATAAGAATGTGCTCTCCGTCAAGCTCTGTGGAGACGTAGTATTTGTTCTCATTTTTCCACACTTTGACGATTGTTGTGTGATCTGCACCGATATTTCCATACGCGAACCAAAATAGCTAGAGCTTATTGACTATTTGTGTGAGATCTATATTCAATCTTAAACGCGAAAGCAGCCCTGATATCAACGTAAATTGGGAAAGTACAACAATACTGTGTGTGGATTAAAAAAGGTCTGTGTTCACAATCATCCACAAACTTCATTACGCGATAGCTTTTAATGATTTTTTTTTAATGAAGCTTAATGTACCGAATACAGTCAATAAATTAGATTCTGATATGATAGTGAAAGAACTCTATCTAAATTTCAGAAATGCGCCAAGATATCGTAATAATTAAAAATGGAAATGAAAGCTTATACACTAAAGATCGTATAAAAAGTACAGGCAAAGCATTTCGAAGTAAGTAATAAGTATGCTTAAAAATGGAGGCAAATTCGATATATTAACTTAAACCTTCGAATAAGGAATGTTTCACGAAAACAATTTTAGTAATATCAAAACATTTATTTGTTTTGAGGGTCGCTGAAAACGGAATTGTCCAAGTTTTTAAAATTCCAAATGGTGGATCTAATATGGCGGACGAATTTTCGCAAAAATCACAGCACTGACTAGATGGGAGGGGGGGTGCGGTCGCTGAATACGAATTCGACATCAGTTTTTTTAGATTCAAAATGACGGATCCTATACGGCGGCCAAAAATGTGATAAATAATCGGTTATTGCGGCAAAGTATACGTAAAGTAATAATTTTTCGTCAGATTATCGATTCAAAATGACGGGCTCAATATGGCGACCAAAAACTTGTGAAGAAATTAGTTGTTACGAGAAAATATACCGATATTGATTTATGAGGACACTGATTATCAATTCGATTAGATATTCTTGAAATTGAACATCGAAACTCCAGAGTAATTTACTTAATATATAACCATACCTGGAACAAGGCTGTCTGGAAAAATATATTACTTGAACCTACGAGCATTTAGCCTAAGATACGACAGTTGCGAAAATGCCTTGTTTCTCCCAAGAAAAAATTCATCTTTAAGACGAATTAAATTATTTCTTTTACGTATAAGTGATAGTTCATTGGTCACAAAGTTCAAGAAGTATAATAGTTTAATAAGGCATAATGTTTAAACAATAAAAATTACTTATTGCTCTGACGAAGATGAAAATGGTTGTACAAGTAACACGAAAATTCCAATAATAAACTCGACAAAAATTAGACAGAGTCTAGATACTGGTGGAAATAGTATTCTATCAGAAACAAGAAGGAAAGCAACTAACAAACAATGCAAATATTTTATTGCTCGGCAAAATCACAAAATGGTTGTAAAAGGCAGGGGAAAATTCAAATATCATTTAAAACCTTCATAGATTATGTTGATAGTGTTAGGAATAGCGTACAATAAGAACCAATTGGGTATGTTAATTGTTTACATAAATAAATTTGTTTACTGATGTGAAAAAGTATTACATAATTTCTCAGGTGTCAGTTAAACTGAAATAATATTTTTTTAACATACTTGTTTTTTATACTCCCGCATGGAAAAATATATATCCGAAAGATATATCCTGAGATATATCCTGGAAATATGCGATATATATCTGACATATAAATAGATAGGGTTGATATATATGCAAGATATATCCGACTTATATGGCGGATAGTATACTTTTTGCCGAATGTATATATCTCAGGATATATCCAATCATACATATGTAATATATCCGAGATATATCCCATTTATGACTCACAAAACAAATTTTTCGCAGATGTAAGATATATCCGGTTAATATCCAATATATATAAATAAAAATACATTTTCCGTATATATGAGATATATCCCACTTATATCCCATATAGAAGAAATAAACAGTTTTCCAGCAGCTGTTTGAGAATATTGTCCAAATGCACTCATGTGTCTTGTGTATAATAATAGTAGCATTTTATTGTATCTATTTTTCTCGTGTATATCTTAGGTGTATTGTCCCTATGTGCAGATAACTTTTCTGAATTTTTCCTGGGCGACTTTTCTGCATTCGTAAAATATATCTGACCATGAAGCAATACCTACCTTCGCGCATACCATTTTCCTTTTTACGTTATAGGAAGACTTATACAGAATTCCGTAGTCACTAATCATTAGCCGTATCCTCTCCTTTTATGCAAAGATAAGAATTGCACAGATCTTAAGAAACGACTATAAATTCAAGTCTGAGGAGTTGATTCTTCGACCGCCAACCCATCCGTAACCTTTACACACTCGTTTTTACTTTACACGCCGAAAACCGTTGCGTAAATAATATTTCGATATTTGTACTTTACGCACACGCACTTGTATCGAAAACTACTATTTTATATGATTCATCTACCAAATTTCATTCTGGTAATGGAAATCTTTTTTTATAAAAATTTTCAAAAGTAAACTGAGAATAATCGCTACAAAGTGTCACCATCGTATAATAAACAGTGTATCTGTATACAAGTGACGTACATTCTTCAGGGTTTGTCAGACTTAGAGGTAATATAAAAATGCAATGCGTTTTCAATGTTTATTATAAACAAATAATTCTTACAAATAATTCTTACAAACTTAATCTAAAGAATATCACAATCTTTGTGGAATGCTGTTCCATTATAAAGAAAACGATGAAAATTTTTGTAATGTGATATTCTTTTACAAATAAATTTGAAGCGACTCAGTACGATGATATAACATATATTTTTAAATTAGTTTGAAAAATGCGACTTAGAACTGAAGGTCTTCCGCTCCGTGGAAACTGCGTAAATATAGGGAACTTCTCTCTTGGGTTTGAGAATATTGGAGAAGACAACTGTCCTCATCCTCAAAAATTGTAGGCGGTCTTCTTTCCTTTTGTTCCTTGTCCTTTCCTGTGGGGGCTAACATGGCCCGACTAATCGCTGATTCCATCTCGGAGTGTAGCTTACGTTGAAGTTCGTTGCATCCGCGATGGAAGTGTCCAAAAAAAAGGAAAACTCATTAAACGTTTTAACATGTATCATGCAAATGTACCTACTCAAGAATTGAGACAAGCAATGTCGCGCAGTTGTGTAATTGTCTGGAAGCATGCATGCATATTTATAATTTCGTGAAAGGAGGCCGACTCCCCTTCGAGATAATGAGCGCCATGCATCTCGGAATTGCAATAAAAAATTCAATGTTTTATACGTATGGCGATTCCATATTCGATACAAAGGTACATATTGTGTAAAAAATAAATACTTAACCTGATCCTTGTTGCTATTGCCGTAAACGATCTTGCTTCTTTGGCATAATTCCACTGGGTACGACTCACTTTCACGCCACTGCCAGTTCCTCCAAGTTCCACCTGTCAATATATTAATGGAACTTATCTATTAGCTCACTATTCCAGTATTTGTCAATACAACAAACTAAAATGGAAGTTAAAAAAAAGAAGTAATTTTCGATGCAAGTAAAAAAAATTTTTTTCTGTGAACGTAAGCACGTTCGTTTAAAAAAATTTGTTGCACATAATAGTATATTATGCAGAAAGGGGCAGAGGAGGGAATTTTAAAATACGACAGCAATTGTAGGACCCCAAGTTGACGAGGGGCAATAATATTGCCCGAGTTGTTCTAAGTCCCCGCCCCCATGGTGCATACGATATTTTATGTAACGAAGGCAGAAAATGCGCCAGAGATGAAAAACCCCATTATTCTGCCTTAATAAGATCAGTCGAGCCAATAACTCGAACAATATAACACCTCTTCTTCGACTCGAGGCCCTAAAATTGTAAAAAAAAGTAAACAAAAAATGTGAAGTACCGCATTTTACACACGTTATGACAAAATAGTAGTTTTCGATGCAAGGGAGTAAAAGTTCTTCGTTGAAGACAAAAATATATAAAGACAGTTGGGTAAAGATACTAGGAACGTTTATTTTTTATTAAACCTGTTTTTACAAAAACGGAGGATTAGGTCCTCCGTGGAAGACAATAGTACTGGAGCTACGGGCTCGCTCGCGACGAAATGTACCGGCGGGGCGAATAGCTCTTGCGGGGTAAGTGGTATATCGAGAGGTATTGGAGAAAATGGGTCCGTTGAAGGTGAAGCAGGATGAGGATCGACGGGTCGAATGACCTTGAACTGGTCAAAAAACCTGGGAGGGTGCAAGGAAAGAATAAAGGGTTTAGGACGAGGTAGTGATTCGGGGGCTCGATTGGTTCGAAGTTCGGGGAGATGGTTGAGGGCGGCTTCCCGGGCGGCTCGCTCGCGTTCTCGTTTCTGCCTTCGAAAGAAGCTGCGTGGCTTCGGCACTGGAAAAAAGGAGAAAGAAAACGGGTATGAAAATATTAAAAAAAAAATAGTGAGATATTATAAAAGAAAGGGAGCGGAAGTGTTGCGCCGCTATTGACTCCTACGCGTTATCCGACCACCAAGGATGGGCAGATAGGCGTTTGAGTCGCTACACGCAAAAAAAAATTGTTTCCCTAGGATTATCTCGAGAGAACCTCGGATAATCAAAAGTGGATTGTGAAACAAACAAAAAACACAAATAATGCCAAAACGTGGGAGTTGTTACCGGTCTCAACCGCATCACTGGTTCTTTCTTATGCGATCGTAGCTCGTCTCACATATGCTACGATCATAAATACATGCATGTATACTAGGGTGGTCCTTAAAAAAAAATTTTTTCTCGGATACCCCTAAATCGGCTTCAAATAATTCAAAACTAAACCCTGAATTTTTTCAGATTTTTATTTTCACTCCTTCCCGCGCCACAAAAGCTCTCAAATTTATAATTTTTTGGTATTTTTCGCGTTTTTTTAACATTTTTCTACTGGCATTGTTTACACAATCTACAAATATGCCAAGTGTGATATCTTTTTTATATGTTATCTAAGTGCAAAAAAACCCAGAATTAACAAAAATTATCGATATCTGATCGCATAATTCAATTTAGAACATTGATAATTACTTGCACAATAAATAAGAAAACCTCAAATTGTCTCAATTAAATTAAAATATCTCTTTTAGAATGCATTGTAAAGTTACGTAGGCTAAAATTTCGAATTCCTTATAGTTCTCTGATTAAAATAACCCCTTAGAAGTTAAAAACGGTAAATTTTTAGGCAAGATACCGCTTTTGTAATGGAAAATTTTTTTTCAACAAAAATCAGATAAAGCAAACAAAAATTTAGTTTGTGCTCTAAAATTCGTTCGCAAAAAATCTGATAATTTTGCATTTATGATGATTCTATTCTCTACCATTTTAGCTTTGAAAAGGCCTACTTATTGATCTAGACAAAGAATGCTGATCTGAAAACGATCAGTAGAATGTCGCTCATCTTTGCATGCATGAAATCTGGAAGCTTAAAATTCCACGTTTCTTACTTTAAGCATGACTGTTTTATTTTTAATTATCTTTAATTTTTTTTTTCATTTTTATATTTAAAGTCAAGTAACTTTTATTATGAATTTCTCAACATTATAAACAATTATTATCTGCAATAAAAATAACAATATTTCATTATGACGAATCTAATAAATAAAATCGCCTATATTGTACTCTTTAAAAATATCTTTAAAAAACATTAAATAAACGTTTAAAATACATTTTCGCTAAAAGTAAATATTAAATATGTACGGTGGCTGAAACAAAATAAAGTGAAATCCCTGAAAATTTTCCTGCCATTTCATGACTACATTTGACGTACTTGTGCAAAATTTCAAGGCACCTTACCGAGCAATTCTTCGTGAAATTAATTACCAAAGTTGGACACAAATATATGGGCTCTTATGGGAGACCATGTTCAGCAAATAAGTAAATGTCCATATCATGTATAAATGTCTATAAATAAATAGATTGTATCCAAAAACTAACATAATATTCTTCAAACCCTTACAAAACCTTGTGCGAAATTTCAGTACCGGTTACCGAGGTGTTTTCTGAGATAAGACGAGTTTCGGCTATAACAGCTGAATCATATCGGCAACATCGCAATAGTCAGTTGACGCGCGAGTTTCTGACCTAGCCTAACTTACGGGCGAACATGCATAGACGAACAGGCAATCAACGCCTGAAATATAAATGTGACTGGGGAGATTGACAAACTTCTTAGATATATTTTCCATGTGAATAATAAGAAATTTCATTACTTCCAGTCACTCGAAAAACATTTTCCACATAAAATATTTAATTTTAATGTTTATCCGCGCATTGTTTGAAAGTTATTAATTCCAAATCGACTGTCATGAAATTATGTATTTTTATTTTCTTAGAATGGCATTGCGCTCACGCGCTGTGTATAAGGTATAGGAGTTTATCCCCTCCCTAAGCCTGTAGCCATCACCCCCGTACATCCTTTAAAAACTTTAAAAAAACATTGGGTGGTTTATTTAATACATGGAAAAACGTTCAAAAGTGGCAACCATGCACGAAGCGATTCTTAAGAAGGATGATATTCAAATCTAAATCTAGTCGCAATTTCGATCAATCGAAATCGAGTTAGGGAAATTCTGTTCGAGATTTAGGGATTTTCGAGAGACAAGGTTGCCGTGTGAACCAAGTCTACACTGCAGAACGCCGAGACAAAGCACAGATTTGTTAAATGTTAATAAACAGTATCGATCCTTCTAGATAATTATCAGTCATGTCTGCCGAAATCAATTTAATCCATAATATTTTTATAATTGGAGATGTCAACAGTGAAATTAGCGGAGATAAGTTACCGTCGAAAGAGGAAGTACTTAAAGTTTTATTTTTCCTATTATAGTGCGCAAAGTTCGATTTTGCGCACGTATTTGCGTGTGCAAAGTGCCACTTTCCCACACTTTACTGATCTTATAAATTAGCGTGCGGTAATGAAAATTTGCGTGCGGTAATGAAGTTTTGCGTGCGGTAAAGTAGCGCTATAGGTATATAGACATGCAGAATAGACCTGTCAAAACTTTCATTTGTTTTACTTTTCAATCGCTGTTCTTAGAAACGATAGGTGTAGGTTAATTCTATCTAAAATAGTAATGTCATTCAAAATGTACCCGAAAACGCGAATACGAATAATTATTTAAATTCATTAAAATTTGTTCAAATTAGTAATTGCATTGTAACAATTAATATTAATAACAATTAACAGTAATAGCGATAATAAATAATGTATTACATAGATATTTATAAATTTAGTCTATTTATTACAAAAGTATTTACAATTACTGTTTTTGGTCGGGCGGGCTCTGCCCCTTCTCCGCCGCCCTTGCACCACCACTTTAAATGTTGTATATAGGTGTCGAACTTTGCGCACTTAATAGGAAAAATAGTATACGATACTCTTATAATACTCAAGTTAAGAGATTGCCGTTACGTGCTAGTGCAGGGATAGTTGTACAACAAATAATAAGTTATTGGGAAAAAGTTCGTTTACCAACTCAGTATGAAGCTCGATGTATAGACAAATTAATTAATCTGCATGGAAAATGGAAAAAGTTACAGAAATATTCACAACGTATTAGTGAAAAACAAGAAAAAGAATTTCGTGACGAACTAAAATGTCTCTTTGATATTGCTGACAGCTATATACTTAATAAAATTGATGAAATAGGGAAAGTTCCTTGAAAACCAAAGACAAAACGATCGTGTAGGCTCTATTAGTGACGTTATGAGAATGTATGCCCAAATAGAGGAAGAAGACAATCGAAAGAATGAAATAATACATATACAAGAAGAAAACCAAACCGGTAAGCGATAGTTAGCTTTGAGGTTACAGTTGATATATTATGTATGTGGTTAATAGATGTATTTCTAATATGTCTGTTGCACAGCTTTATCAATTACTTTGAAAACTGAAAACTCATTTTATACCATGAAAATACCTTTGTCAACTTTTAAATTGGCTAATAATTATTCTACATAATTTAATGAGTAATATATGGACCAACATGGGGCATTCTACGTAAAATCGGACACTCAAAAACCCGACCCTCTTCGATCTTGCTCCAAATTTTTTTTGTATGTACTAACAAAATATGTATTCTCAAAAAATTTTCAGGTTTTTCAATTCAAAATTCATCGTATTAGAATTTTTCATAAATTTCGTTTTCTGAAAAACAGATAATTTTCAAATTGCGATATTTCGGCTCCATTTGATCGTAGAGAAATTAAATAACAATGAAATTCATCGTCTACAAATGTAGTTCTTTTTGTGGTAATTTTTGTTTTTGGAAAACATTATTGCCGGCCATTTTTTTAAATTTTAATATTAATAATAGGATTTTCGCAAAGATAGGCCAGGTTATTTTTTTTTAATTCACACAAAATCTGCTGGAATAATTTTAAATTTATATTTACTTCTCGACCGTTTTATAAATAACTAATATTTGTGAATTCTCGGTGAGAAACGGTCACTATACAATTAAGTGAAAAAAATATTTTTTAATAATAAATAATTCGACGTTTCGGCCCTGTAGTGGATGCCATCTTCAGAAATAAAAATAAAAATGTTTTAAATTAAAAAATAAAAAATTATATAGAATAATGGGTAATTCATTTTTAGGTCTGCTGGAAATTACGAAAAATTTCCAGGTTGAATCAAAATAGGCTGAAGAAAATTCGATTTTTTGCGAATTTTTTAATTTAATTTAATTTTATATATTTAGGCGGTTTTTTCCGTCTAACTTTCTTCAATTAACAAGAAGCGAAAAATCACCTGAGAATATGTTGCAGAGCTTGAAAAATTCTACAATTTGATCCCTTTATTTGAGCCGGAGGGAACCGTTCGAAGAAGCTAGTTGCACCGCATTTTGAAATTTAATTTAATTTTATGTATGTTAGTTAGGTAGTTTATCCCGTCTAACTTTCTTTCATCAACTGTAACTCAATTTTTACGGAATGGTAACAAATAAGGAATTAAAATTGTAGGTTTTTTCAAGTTCTACAACTTATTATTGAGTGTTTTTTTGCTATTTATTGATGGAAGAAAGTTACACGGGAAAAAGTTAGACTCGATGAATTTTGAATTAAAAAATCTGAAAGAAATTGAGAATACATGCTTTGTTAGTATCTGCAAAAAAAAATTGAAGGAAAATCGAAGAGTACATATACAGGGTGCGTGCGTACGATCCGAACATAGGGCATGCCATGTTAAAGGTAGAGCGTTCCTGATTGGCCAGTTCCAGCCCGTACGGTTCTCTCCATTGGCCGCGAGAGAGCATGGAATGACTGAAACTGGAGATGCGTGTACTGCCTTCACTGTTCAGTACTTCAGTCAGCCGCATTCAGTAATTCAGCCTGAAGTAAACATTGAGTGCACGATAAAAGATCGTAGATGTAATTTAGATGGAACCTCTCATAAAATGGTAGATAGGCTCCCTGTTATGGTTACAAGCGGTCCAGTTGAGGAGCTTCTAGGCATTCCAAAGTTGGAAGATAGTAAGGGAAGTACCCAAGCAGTAGCCATTTATGAAGTCCTACAAGATTGGGGTCTTGAGGAATCGGTAAAAGCATTTTGCTGCGATACAACCGCATCCAATTTGGGTTATAAGAACGGTGCTGCGATTTTATTAGAAAATTTATTAGACTCAGATATTCTTTTACTACCCTGCAGACATCACATATTCGAGCTGATTTTGAGAAGTGTGTTCGAGAATAAATTTCCAGTAATGACAGGCCCGAATGTTCCGCTTTTTAAAACATTTAAGGACAGCTGGTCCAATATGGATAAAAAACAATACAAAAGTGGATTAGAAGACGAAGAAGTAAAAAGCATATTCGATTCCAAGACCATCAGAAGATTATGCTTATTCGCACGCAAGATGCTATAAACTCATCAACCAAGAGACGATTACAAGGAACTCCTTGACCTAACGCTCATTTTGTCAATGATATTTCACCTAATGAAGTGAAATTTAAAATTCCCGGAGCGTTTCATCATGCGAGATGGATGGCAAAAGCCATTTATTGTTTGAAAATTTTTTTGTTTCGCGAACAATTTCGCATGAGCAACATTGATAGTAAGTCACTCCGTGATACAGTAATTTTCATCGTTCTTATATATGTCGAAGCATGGTTTACAGTTTCACTAGTGATATCAGCGCCAAATCACGATCTGCAGTTTTTAAAAAAGCAATCTGATTACAAAAAGATTGACAAAGTCATCTCAAACATCACTTTACGCAAGTTCAAGAGTCATTTATGGTACCTAAATCCAGAATCAGTAGCCATGGCATTTTTTTACGAAAATGTACCAGCAATTGTGAAGAAAATAATGCTGTTAAAATTACACCTGTTAGATGAGACGGATGAGGTAGATGAGCTCATACTTAAAAAAATCGAGATCGATCCTGAAAATATTGATTTTTATTTGCAGAAAGACATAAATTATTTTGTGACCCAGCAAACAAAAAAATTTTTTGTCAGATTTGGAATTCCAGATAATTTTTTACAAATTGATCCCAGAACTTTGGGATCAAAATGAATATTACCAACTAGGTCAAAACTTTGTGAACAATTTAAAAGTAGTTAATGATGTTGCGGAACGGGGCGTTCACAAAGAATATAATGCCATATTAACGAAGAATAAAATCAAAAACAGTTTATAGCGCAGGTTGTAACCGAACATCGAAAAGTGTATAAAGATTCCAAAAAAGAAACAATTATGAATCCATTTTAAATGCAAATGATTTAAATAGTTGTCGAAATAAGAAATAAAAGTTATTAGTCAAGGTCGACCACATTTAATTTTGATTCATTTATTATTAGTTTCGTACATAAATTTATTAAACACTTGTAGATTTTCCTAATCCGTCGAAAAAGGTTCCAAAAAAGGTATCTATACGACAGTTATAAAGTATATTGCTAAAAAATAGTATATTATGCAACATTTATACAATTGTATTGAACATGGGTGAAAAATGAGATTGCACGCACTTATGGTATCTGAACACTAGTACGTAGTATTAATTTGACGCCCTAGCAAAAAACGCGAGGGCGTCAAATTACATTTTACGCGCCAGTTGCATACAATATTTTTTAACATGATGCGTGCGCAAAATGGGAGTGTTGCACTCTCTCGATTTTATAAAATTTTAGGCGCTAAAAGTTAAAAATCCCTATTTTTATGAATATGCGATATTTTCAAAGAGTACAATATAGGGGATTTTATTTATTAGATTCGTCATAATGAAATATTATTATTTTTATTGCAGACAATAATTGTTTATAATGTTGAAAAATTCATAATAAAAGTTACTAGACTTTAAATATAAAAATGTAAAAAAAATTAAACATAATTAAAAATAAAACACTTATGCTTAAAGTAATAAACGTGGAATTTTAAGCTTCCAGATTTCATGCATGCAAAGATGAGCGACATTTTACTGATCGTTTTCAAATCAGCATTTTTTTTGTCTAGATCAATAAGTAGACCGTTTCAAAGCTAAAATGGTAGAGAATAGAGTCATCTTAAATGCAAAATTATCTGATTATTTGCGAACGAGTTTTAGAGCACAAAACCAAATTTTTGTTTGCATTACCTGATTTCTGTTGAAAAAAGTTTTTCCATTACAAAAGCGGTATCTTGCCTAAAAATTTACCGTTTTTAACTTATAAGGGGGTCATTTTAATCAGAGAACTATAAGGAATTTAAAATTGTAGCTTACGTAAGTTTACAATGCATTCTAAAAGAGATATTTTAATTTAATTGAGACATTTTGAGGTTTTCTGATTTTTTGTGTAATTAATTATCAATGTTCTAAATTGACTTATGCAATCAGATATCGATTATTTTTGTTGATTCTGGTTTTTTTGCACTTAGAAAACCTACAAAAAAATATATCATACTTGGTATATTTGTAGACTGATGATGTAAAAAATGACAGTAGAAAAATTTTAAAAATATGCGAAAAATACCAAAAAATTCTAAATTTGAGGGCTCTTGTGGCGCAGGAAGGAGTGAAAATAAAAATCTGAAAAAATTCAGGGTTTAGTTTTGAATTATTTGAAGCCGATTTAGGGGTATCCGAGAAAATTTTTTTTTTAAGGACCACCCTAATGTATATATATATGCGTGTGTGCGCGCGTGTGTGCGTGCGCGTGCGTGTGTGCGTGCGTGCGTGCGTGCGTGTGTGTGTGTGTGGATTGCCTGAGCAGTCCGTCATATAAGACGTTCTAGAGCAAGGGGCCCAGAACCGAACCCTGTGGCACGCCTCCCGTGATGTTGTAGGAGTGCCTGCCGTCATCGGTGTCATAATACAGGGTTCGGTCTGTTAGGTAGCTTGAGATGGCTTCTCTTAGGTAGAGAGGCATCGTCAGATCTTCGAGTGCCTGCATGATGCAATCCCACCTGGCCGAATTCAATGCGTTCCGGATATCCAGGGCAATGATGGCACACATGCACCTGGTGTTTCGGCTGCCACTGATGGCATCCGTGGCTGTTGCTTTCACTCGGCCGATTGCATCGATGGTTGAGCGCCCCTTCCGAAATCCGAACTGGTTTTCGGAAAGACCTCCGTCATTTTCAATGGCTGCTTCCTGTCTGGCACAGATAACCCTCTCATATAGCTTCCCGGAGATTTCAAGCATGCAGAGCGGTCGGAATGAGGATGGGTCGTCCGTTTGTTTCCCTTAGACAGCAGCAACAACCTCTGTTCCTTTCACTGCGCCGGGAAGCATCCTTCCTTCAGGCAAGCACTGAATGTCAATGTGAAGATGGTTGGTACATTCAGCGCTGCGACCTTCACTGCCATTCCAGGTACCCCATCCATTCCTGGGGCCTTACGGGTGGAGATCTTCTTAACAGCCATC